>QARZ01040768.1:13974-42501 GCA_013407115.1 Glycine latifolia | reverse complement strand
TGCCTCTGCTTCTCTTCTTTCTCTGGCTAGCCTCCTGTTTCTCTTTGCAATTCTTTCTACTTCGGGATCAAACTGAAGAGTTGCAGGATCAACTGTACCTCGCATAAACTCAAGAAGCAGATAAGTAACAAAAGGGGTTCAATCTTAAAGAATAAAAGTTTTTATAAAATTAGCGTTACCAATCCCCGGCAACAGTGCCAAAAACTTGTTGTGAAATCGGCAAGTATACCGTTTATTCAAGTAACGAAGTGATAAAGAAAGATATCGTTTCCACGAGGATTGGTGCATCGATTGTATTATAACTAATATCTAAAAGTTGGACAATAAATGTTTAGTAAAAGAATGATTTGTTTGTTTGAACAAGTAAAAGTAAAGACAGAATTAAAACATAAATATTGACTATGAACAATAAGATAAGTTGTGACAATATAAGGAAAGCGTGGTAAGGCACCCACACTCGGTGATTCCTTCCAATGGATTCGCATTGCTTACTACATTCGATTATCTAGGTTACTCAGCGTTTGTGTGTATCCAAAATTAATTACTCACCAATTCCTTAGTGAAATAACCTTTTAACCCACTTGAAAGTTCTAATCCCTTAGTCACCTTCCTAGGGTTAAGCATTAAGCAACACTTTGAATAAGCTACCAACATACATTCCTATTCCTAGGCAATGTAAAGCAAGTTACTTCACTTAGTTCCAAGACTAAAGTCCCAATATTCCTATAGTGAACCCTAGCTTTTAATCCTTCATTAGGTTGATCAAATCTAAGAAAGAGATATAAACATTTCAAGCAAAGTGCAGTAAAATAACCTTTGATAAATGAATAATAGCATTCAATACATTCCAATGGAAATTACATCAAGTGCTTTGCCCTAGCTACAAATTAAAACTAGCCAAACCTATTCATGTTTGGCAAGCAGCTAACAAAAAGAAACATGCCCAACTGAAGTACAAAGGAGAAGAAGATGAAGAAGGGTCCCCACTTGAGCCTTCAACTCCAAAGCCCCAGCTAAGCTCTCCAAGCTTTCTCAAGCCTTTTCTAAGTGATTTTCGTGTAGCCAGAAGTGCCTTCAATGCTGTGGGTTCAAGTATTTATACTTGGGGAGGTGAAACCCCAAGTTTGCCCTTAGCAGCTTTTAAGAAAATGCTAACAGTGAATTCCCATGCTGATGGCGTGGAATCCACGCTGATGGTGCCAGGTTCCAGTAGGAATTTGCTCTGTTTTCTTCATTTCTAGCGCTGGTGGCACCAGACTCACGCTGATGGCGTGGCTTGGCAATGGATATTATGAAATTGGCGCTGATGGCGCCAAACTCACGCTGATGGCGTGAGTTGGCAGTGAAGTTTGCTCTTAACAAGTGCATTCCACGCTGTAGCGCCATCCCCACGCTGATGGCGTGGGATGTCAGTGAGAATTCATCCAATTGATGCATTTGGTGCTGGTAGCGTGGGCTTGGAGCTGGTAGCGCGAGATGCTTTGCTCCGAAAGGTTTGTTTTGGTGTAATCTTGCTATAAAATTGCACAAATTGATAAAGA
Source organism: Glycine latifolia (assembly GCA_013407115.1). NCBI lineage: Eukaryota > Viridiplantae > Streptophyta > Magnoliopsida > Fabales > Fabaceae > Glycine > Glycine latifolia. Next base: position 40,960 of record QARZ01040768.1, on the reverse strand, counting down.
GTGTAGCAGGGAAGGATTCATCACAATATAACACATTTATGGGCAATGATGGACTATTTGTGGATGATTCCTTGCTTTTAATAGCTTGGAAAAGACTATATGCTAGGCGCATATCAGGTTCTTATAAACTTGTTTATTATAACATCTTTCATTTCTAAAAAAAATTTATATTTTGACTAGCACACTATTCAACCGTTGCTTCTAATATGATTCATTGTATTTCAATTTGCAAGTTTAAAGTTGAGTAAGCAAAGGCTTCCAACCTTGCTTTATTTGAGTTATCGGAACATATTTTTTTATTATGATATGTATTTTGAGTGCTAAAAACACATTTTTTAACACTCTCTCTAATACATTCCTTCAAATAACACAACCTTTTTTTTTTGTAGGCAAAACAAATATTTTTATAATAGAAGATAACTTGAGACAAGTGGTAACAAGTTCACAAAAGTGTAACTACTAACAGATAGAGCAAACACTCTTGCAGCACATAACTCTTCGTTTTGATAATTTCTTTGCATTTTTCTCATATCAAAATATAAATTTCTCCCTCCAAGTTTACCCGTGCATCAAACAGGTACTATCTAGTATTATTAATTTTATAGATTTTTATAAAGACATAAATAAATATTTTTATTCAAATAGTATCAATGATCGAAACCAAAAGTTTATGAAAATTTTAGACTAGTCAAATTTAAAGGATTTAATTACATTTAATAAATAATTAAATTAATCGCATAAATGATATTAATGTAGCAATTAATATTATTAATTTTATTACATAGATATTAATGTAGCAGTTAATATTAATAATTTTTTAGCTTTTATAAATATATCGATAAATATTTTTATCCTTTAAAAAATATTTGTATTCAAAATAATATTAATTGTAGTATTTATTATTTATTAAATAATATATTCATGAAATTTTATAATTAATATATATTTATTAAATGTATGACTTTTTATCATAATATTTATATATAAAATATTATTAAATAAAAGTCATTTATTCTAAATTATATATACACATATAGTAATGATATATATTTAAAACCAAAATATGAGAGTAAAAGTTAGATACTAATAATAACATTAGATATTACATAGTGTAACATAGTTAATAGATATAATATTTTTCCTTAAGTATTTGATTTTGAGTTCGATTTCTCATTCTGTGTATGGAAAAAATATGTTTGGAAATATTAACCCTTAAATGAATATTAGTATATCGGATACTAATCATTTATGAGGGATATCCCGGTTCACAAATATATATATATATATATATATATATATATATATTTGAATAAATTGATGTTTGAAATTAATATATTTTACACATTTGACTAAATTAGTTTTATGTTAACATAGAAAGAAAACATAAAAAATATTATAAAATTGATTTAAAATTATTCTAAGCTTAATGTTAGGTCTATATAAGTAATGCTATGCTAGCGATGGTTGATCATGATACTGAAAACAAAGTATATAGCATAGATATTCAAGGTAAGATGGGAGAGAAGAAAGTTTTGGCTCTTGTCATGCTTGTTATGGCTTATGGTTTGGCAGTAACAACATTCACTGCTTGTCAAGGTAACGTTCCTCCAACGTGCAAGGGGTATGAGCCATTACTTTACCAATGTGTGTCTTATTTGGTTAATCCAGGCCCTTCTACTCCAACTCCTCATTGTTGTGATGGAGCAAGAGTGGCGATTCAAAGAGCCAACAATGCTCAAGCTATTAAGAATTTCTGCAGTTGTTTGGCGGTTGCTGGACCAAATTTATATTTTCAAAAGCAGAGTTTGGCACTACTTCCAGGAGCCTGCAATATTAAACCTTCCTTTGATTTTAGTAAATGTGTGTATGGTGATTAACTGTGCAAGCATAAATTTAATTTGATGTAATAGAAATAAAAAATTCAATAAAATAGAGAAAGTATTGTTCGAAACGATTATGCTGTCACATTGAATTTGAATATTATGTAACAAAGTTTGGTTCAATATTTTTTAACTATGCTATGATCCGATCTCCTCGGAGATACTAGGGGTGTGATGCTTAGTTTTGTGAGGGAAATCTGTTCAAATCGGAAAAAAAAAATATGTATTATGAATCAGTTCTGTTTCAATGTTTTCAATCCCAAATATAATTTTTCTAATACAATTCAAATTGAGATAATTAATAATATTCACAATTCACGATTTTAACATTCGATCATTCTCCTTAAAAAAACAAATTTTTTAAAATATTTAATTTAGAGAAATTCTAACCAATATACATTTTGATTAAGATTAATTGATAACATTAATGTTTAATATATATTCTAATTCCAAGTTACATCATATTAAATTAAGGTAATTAGCAATCAATTAATCAATTTATCCATCTAATGAGACTTGAATATATTAGTTATAACTATTTATTGAAACTTAAAGGTTAAATTATAATTTTAGTTCTTATAATTTTTAATACATGAATTGGGTTCCCTTGTTTTTTATTTCACAATTTTGATTATCTATTTTAAAAAATTCAAAATTTTGGTCAAATTTTCAATTTTGCATACATTTATGTATTTTATTTTAATATTTTAATTAACTTAACTAAATTATTTTTTATTGTATCTTAATTAAACTTATTTTTTTTAGGGTTCAATTGACCAAAATAAAACATATATATATATATATAATTGAAAATTAAATCAAAATTATAATTTTTTTAAATTAAGAATACCAAAATTATAATTTAGTCAAACCTAAACATTACAATAGCCGCTGGATCTAATTAAATTTAATGGATTTTATGATTTTTAATAAATAATTAAATTGATCACTATTTCATGTAGCATTTAATATTATTAATTTTATTACCTAGATAATAAAGTAAGAATTAATGTTTTTTTAAAAGGCAATATAGTGTAGCAATTAATATTCACGTATACACAAAAACTAATTAACGGAGTATTTTAAAGGAAATGTAGAAACTAATATGAATAAATTTAGCTGTGATTTTAATGTTAATAATTAAATTAACGAACTTTGTAAATAATATATTATTGTTTATTTATTTTAAAAGAAATCACATTTTTTAATTCATTAAGAAAAATTGATTTGAAGCAGAATATTATATTTTATTAAATTTTAACTATTGTACAATTAGTTTTTATCTTTTAACCTTTTTAAAATTATAAAATCAATAGTAATCTATTTTTTAAGTATCACTCAAAAATAAAATAAAAAATGGTTACAAATGTTTATAGTTAAAAATTATTGAATCAAGTTACATACATTTGTGAGATTAATGTCATGAAGCCTCCACCTGCCACTATCATTAGCATCAACTCATTGCTTAATATGGTAAAAACCATATTAAAGGGAATGGCTCATCATTAAGAAATTTTATGCTACCATGTTATGTCAACACAGAATGAAATGGTAAAAATCACATTTTTTTTATAGCTGGTAAAAATCACGTTCATGCATAATTAATATCACTTTTAATGAAGATCGAATTAATCTCGGTTAGAAACTTAGTCATTAACCACATTAATACATTATTAAATCTCATTTTAACTTTGAATTGTCCATTATATTTTATAATATTGGATAAAAAAAACTAACTTTTTACCTTAATGATGTAATATATGACTTGTTGCATTATATGAAAATTAGATAGCTAACAAAGTTAAATACTTTATTTTAATTTATTTTAAACTTTACAATTAATTTATCTATCTATTTTTTTTATAATGTATGTATTTATCTATATATTTATATTTAAACCAGAGTTGAACATCTTATAGCCATTGATTGAAACCTAAACTTTATGATAGTTGTCGGTCTAATCAAATTCAAAGGACTTATTATATTCAATAAAAAATTTAATTAATCACATAAATAATATTAATGTAGTATTTAATATTATTAATTTTATAATATAGATATTAACGTAGGAATTAGTATTATTAATTTTGTAGCTTTTATGAATATATAAATAAATATATTTATCTTTTAATAAATATTTTTATTAAAATAGTATTAACTATTGTATTTATTAAGGGACGAAAGGGGTATTCTTTTTTTAGCAAATATTTCTCCATCGTTAAATTTGTGTTGCTTAATTAAATATGACTTATATATGCCTGTGGTGGCTCTGGATCTGTAGCGTAAGTTAATTTGTGATTTTTTTCAGGTTAAGAAATTGGGTCAGAGTCCATTGAAAGGAAGCTAGAAGGGTGGGTAATTCTTGCCTCTTCCCCATTATTTGTCCTTCCTCTGAATTGTTGTACCTTCCTCTGAATCAAGCAATGAAGAGCATTAAAATGAGTCCTTGTTCATTAGAAACTTTTGATGTATTTGTTTCCTTTTCTCTTAGACAAATAATAAACTGTGTACGAAGGACTTAGTTTTAATTGAGCTTTGAGCATTCACTGCACATCACAATCTTGCAATAGAACATGAAAATGTTCGGAGAATGAATCTAAAATAAATTGTGTGTAGATAGCTCATTTGCGAAAGAAACAATTATATAAGATTACTTTGTAAGAGATTTGTATGGTTTTTGGACTAATATATTTGATTTTTGGTAACTTGTATGCAGATTGCAGAGACATGCTCCCTTGATATCCTCGATCACTCACGTTTGGCCAGTTCAAACTTACTATATTCATGTTTTTTTGGTGCTCTGATGTTTTTAACACCAAATGGTGTCAGTGGTTTACTGGTTCGGTGTAGCTGTAGATGGTTTTGTAATAATGTGGATTCAAAAGTCAGTGGGTGTGGGGGGATGCAGGGTTGGCTTTGTGTAGAGCTGGTTTGGTGGGGGTGGAGTTTCTTGAATTGTGGTTAGTGGAATTCAAGATTGAATAATAGTAATGCCTTTACACCATATGATTCTATAGTCAGATAATTTTAATAGTTTATACATTGAATGATCTTATTCTTTTCGTATGTACTAACTTCCTAGGGTGGACTTATGCAATTGTGTTTTTATAATGGATGCTTGATACTATTTATAGCGATATAAATATATAGTATGTGTATTACCAATATAATAATAATAATATAATTTTAAATTTATTAATATTTCACAATTGATTAAAAATACTATTGAAAATAATATTTAAAATTCTAAAGTAAAGAAATAATAAATTTATATGAATATTTGAAAGATTTAAAATTCGAATATGATAGTTTAATTCTGAAAAAGATTGCCTTAACCTTTCACTGACAACAAAGAAAATGTGATTAGGGATAACGTGTAATCATTTCATTAGTAAGCCACAGTTTTCCGTGTAATTTGATCAACAAATCCCACAGTAGACTTGGATCGTGGTTACATGGACATTCAAAAACTAGCTAAGGATTAATCTTTTTAAAAAAATTGATATATAATAAAATATTTTACTTATAAAGAATAAGTTAAGATACTAATGTATATATAAAAAAATTCATTGAGTTAAATGAATCTTCTTGATTTTCAATAAGTTAATATTATGTATAAATTATGAAAATGATAATTAATTAATATTTAAAAATAAAATAAAATTAAAAGTCTATTAATGTTAAAAATGTCTAGAATAAACAAACAACAAATTTATATAAAGTTTTGGCATATAATATTTTCTTGTGAATTTTATATTCGTAGGAGTTAATTATCCAAGAAGCTTTTACTTACGAATTTCTCATGCAAATCTATACGAAAATTCCCATGTAATGATGAGATTTCTGGTATTGCATACTTGGATCAAACCGGTTTGGCTCGTGGGGTTAAGTGAGCCTAGTTACTATTTGGCCACAATTGCAAAAAATATAATTTTTTAGCTTGAACTCATGGTGAGTCGGATTGATTCATCGAATTTGAGCTCATTTTGACACCTCTATTTGTAGCTCTCTCAAAATCACCCAAAGTCAGTGACACATAAACAACACGAGTGTCATGACCATGGTTATCAAAATCACGACTTAACTCGCAGACTCAGACGATTCCACAAGTCCAACACCCCCTGACAAGTTAAATCATAATTAAACTAGGAAATGGAGTAGAATCGTACGATTCTACGTAGACTTGCCCGATGCCACTCAGAATCGTGAGTTTGATTGCGAGTCTAAATAAATTCAAAATGGTGCCGTTTTGTTGAGTCCAGGTAGGTTTTCCAGAGTTGGATTTCATTCTTCCTCGCATTCTCTTCTTCACTTTGTGCGAGCTGTCGTCGTTTTCCCGTGCCTCCCCCATGCTCGTCGATCCGTTGTCATCTTCGTGCATCGTACCTCCATTGTGCTCGTCTTCATCGCTCCGTTGTGCGTCATGCCTCCGTGCTTGGTGAGTTTGTGTTCTTCTTCTCCATGCCTTTGTGCTTTGCTGCGAACTATTATGGTAATGGGTGGTGCTGGTGGTGTTTCGTTTGGGGGAGGGATCAAAACCACAACGCAGGAAAAAAAAAAGAGACAATGCTTTTGGTTTGTGTTGGATAAAGGGGGAGCAGGAAGAAGATCAAGTAAAAGATGAAGCTTGTGCCTTAGAAGAAAGATTTTAGCTTTTCACAAGCCAAGACATTTGTAATTTGATTAAGTGTATGAGATGCTAATCTTATGATCCTTGCATTGCAAGAACATGATCATTAACATGCATACATAATTTTACTAAAGCATTAAAGCTGTTCATGTTTTCAAAATAAATTAATTACTTATGGTTAAGTTTTTGCAAAAACAAAATATCACTGCCTTAATCGATTACACAAGGATATAATCAATTACCAGCTTCTGTTTGTTTCTGGAAAAGCCATGAAGAACACTTTAATCTATTACAAGAAAATCGTAATCAATTATATAGTAGTATTTCTAAAACATGCATGACTGCCTTAATTGATTACCACATTCTGTAATCAATTACATAAGCTAAGTCCAAAACTAAACGTGACTGCTTTAATCTATTACGACTCGTATTAATCGATTACTTTGTTCATTACATTTTCCAGATTGATCTAAGAGCATTTAATCAATTATCTGGAAGATTAATCCGATTACATATGATAATTTAATCGATTATTATGGCAGTTTAATCGATTACATTTAGTTATCTAAGTTGGTTATAAATAGTTTGTGAGTTTTTCTGAAACCAACACTTCTTGACTTCGAAATTTAAAAGCATTCATAAATCTTCTTAAAGTTAGAAAGGATATTCTGAGTTAGATAAGTTCTTGTCCCACTCTTTTAAATCTTCATGGTGTGTTGAAAGATTTTCTTGGGCAAAGTTTTCAAAGAAGCTTTTGGAGAGAAAGTTCTGAAATTGATTTATTCATTTCAACTCTGATTGGTAAATCATATTCATTCATATTCATTAGATTATCAGGTTGTCTCTCTCCATTAACTCTTGTTGTAAATTCGTTTATGAACTCTTGGTTGTTTGTAACTATTGTAAAGGGTTCTTGAAGCTTTTTTTAGAGTAGGTTTCTCTAGAGGGAAGAGTAGAGAAGGGTTCTCTATGTCTTGATCACTAGGAGTCTAATAGGGTTTTAGATTTATATTCTTTATTTAGGTTTGATAAAGAGTGATTATTGTAAAGCTTGTAAGAACTGAAATTTGATAATAGTAGAACTCTAATCTAGTGTTAATTAGAAGAACTGAACGTAGCTTCTCTTGAGAAGTGAACTAGTATAAACTCTTGTGTTGTTCTCTATTTCTTAATCTCTTCTTGTTATCTTGATCTATGGTTCTTGGTGATATCTACATTACTCAACAAGTTCTGTTTTAAGTAATTGTTTTTTTGGGCTAAGTGCTTCGATTGATTTGAGGCATTATTGTTTTAATTGTGATTAAGATCCTTTAACTCTGATTTTCTAAAGAATTTTAAAAGGCCAAGTTTAAACCAATTCACCCCTCTTAGTTATTGTGTGTATTCCTTATTTTCAGTTTGATGGATGTTAAGTTAATGGCTGATTAGATTTTTTCGTAGTTGGACTAGATCCATAACGGATTTGCTTCTTGCACCCCCTTATTTGCTTATTATACACCTTCTGGCTCATTTTTTTTTCGTATTTAGGTAATTTACTTTTTTTTTATCTGAAGTAGACTCTTACGATTCTACGAGACCTCCACGAGTCTACGTAGAATCGTGATTCTGACAACCTTGGTCATGATCGATCCCCAAGTATGTGGCTAGAAAAAATTTCAATCTCATAGATATTCCTTCTCCCTCTATATAATAAAGGCTTAAATATATTTTTACTCTATTGAATTTAGTGCATTTTTGTTTTCGTTCCCAAATTAAAAATTTATTCTTTTTAATCCTTTAAATTTGTAGTGTACTTCCTCTGTCCTAAAATAAATGTCATAAATTATTTTACACAGACTAAAAAAACTAATAAATAAATTAAAGAGAATAATAGTTTTAGAGAACTAAATAGACGAAAGATAGTAATATTAGTATTACATAAAAAAACTGAATTGACAGTTATTATGAGTAATAGTAGAGAAAAATAATTAATATTACATTAAGAAGCTAATATGACACTTATTTTGTGGCAATTTTGTTAGAAATAATGGCACAATAAACATAAACCGAGAGAGGGGTGAATTGAGTTTATAAACTTTTTCAACCCTTTTTTGATGATTTTCTGAAAGGAAAAAAAATGCTTATTTCTAATCCAATTGAATCAAAAGATTTGAGATATATCGTAAATTCCCTTTGATTTCTAAGCACAATTAAAGGTTTACACAATGATACCAAGAAAATAAGAAAACTCAAATGTTAAGAAACTTAAGCAAGAAGCAATTAAAATTAAGATGAAGGGTTAGAGAAAAGATGCACACAAAAATTACACTAGTTTGATTTCAAAGAAATCTATATGCAATTTATCCACAACAACCTTAGCTTGGATTTATCCACTATAACTTGAGTCTTACAACCAAACTCACATTCTCATGCAATCACACATGCAAAAACCCTTGAAAACCTATATGGAATTACAAACCTACATGTAGAAACCCACTACATGAACACATTTGAGTAACTTGCTCAAGATACACAAAATTAATTACAAATTAAATAAATATTATGAAAGTTTAAAACACTTCCTATGCAATATCAACATCTCTTCATGATTCCATGCACAAGATCCATTGATTCTCTATGTAAAAATAAGTTTTTCATCAAAGGACCTAAAGAGTGTTGACACACAGAGTTCTCTCAGTCAAAAACAAAGTAAAAATGAGAGAATGAATGTCACACAACTACTTCAAAAAAACTCATTTTTATAGCCTAAAAACATAAATAATCGATTATTTCATATATATAGTCAATTAATTTGTTCTTTGCATCACTTGGGTTTCTTGAAGAACATACGGTAAATTATATCACCTTACAATCGATCAACGATCCAAATATTCGATTATATACTAATGATAACAAATTAAATGCGAGTCAATCTCAATCCTAAGATACAAGGCATTAATATAGTTGATTATATCAGTTGATAGTTGATTATTTTGATGCATTGAAACTTAATGATTTTAAAATCTAAGTTATGAATGGTTTCAATTCTATTAGACTAATTGTCATAGATCAATGCTATGCCAATCAATTAAGCATGCTGAAATGCATATCCTAGTCCAGGATGCATGATTTCGCTTACAATCATGAATTAAAGCAATAACAAACATCCTAATAAAGGACTAGTGTTTACATATTACAAATCATCATCAACAACATAAAAGGGCTTCATCACATATTTATGTTTACAGTTTTTTTCAAATGCAACACTTATTTTGAAACGGAGATAGTACTATTTTTAGTCCCTCCACATAATTTTAGAGGAGTAAAATTTTCTCTTTAGTCTCTCAAATTCACTCTAGGAGACTAAATCCCATTCAATGAATTAAAAAGACTAAAAATACCAAAATTTTAATTGAAGATGACCAAAATTGAAAACTCTTCAAATTTGAGGGACTAAAAATATATTTAAGCCTATAAAATGAAAGGCTTTATATGATTATTTTTCCATGTTTATTTTTTAAAATTTCAAAGCATCCTCTTGTGAATATGTGAACGAAGTAGAACATGTGTGTTGAATATTCTTTTATTTATTTTATCCAAGGATTAAAACTAAGCAATTTAATAGCCCTAAATTTAAGGGCTTTGTTATTTTTGTTAGATACACAACAAAAATGTGTTTCAATAAAGAATGATGTTTGTCAAACAAAATATTTTTAAGAAAAGTTGGAAAGTGAGAAGATCATTGAACTCATGACTAGGCATGAGAATAGGCTAGGTCAGACTTTGCATTAAATATGTCCAACCTATTTTATGAAACTAAAGTTTAAGCCTGACATTTTATCTATCATAAGCTTTTTTACAAGCCTAACCTAACCTTTTTAAAAGTTTGACCTGACTTATTAGCATGTTTTAAAAGCCTACTTCAAATTAAAATCCATTAAAAAATTCTCATATTGATTTTTTAAATAAGCCAGCAAACCTTTTATTTATATTGCTTAGTAAACAGTTCATTCCATATTATAAAATTTTAGTTTTTTTTACACACAAATATTCATTATTAATAAAAGGTACTTAAATTAGACACAAGATGTTCTAATTCAAGACATGATGGTGGTATATACATTCTTGATTATTATCCAAATAAATATATTATAAAAGTTATACCTATACTAGTTACACTACATATACAAACATGACCTACCTGAATGCCCAAGAACCCACCAAACAAAATCATTCTCAATGGCCACAAGTTGGCCTGTTGCCAATGTATATACCAATTACCAAACCATGCATGATCACCACAATATATGTTATTGCTACACCCTAATAATATATATCCATAGATCGAGCCAATTTTAAAAGACTTCTCACCAAATCCAATTAATAAGTATTCCACATTAAAATAAACCAAGTAAATTTACTTAAACAAAATAGCTATAGAAGAAAGCTTTCATATTTGTGACTCATTGATACAAAATTATAGATTCCCATTGTACAAAAACATCAAAAGAAAAAGTTTTAGTAATACATTCGAAGATCAAACCATTTTAAGAAAACATGAATGCAATTAACAAACTAGCATACAATTCAAAAAGGTTCACCCTATTCTTCATTTCCTAACTAGTTTTGATAAATTTCACCATATTTCTACTAATAACCATCCCCTGCATTCCTTCTATCAAATATTAACATAATTTAAGCAAAAAAAGATTCTACTACTAGAAAGCAAAATATAGAAACCACAATTTGTCATACAGAATAATAAACATAACCTAAAATTAACAAACACAAATTTAAATTAATAAACATAATCTCAAGTCTTAAATTCCCAAATAAACCAAAAGTAGTATTAAAATAGGTCTTATGCCAAAACAACACAACCAAAAAGATCTGAAGCCTTAATTAAATGACAAAATGGTCAAAGTAATACCATACTAACAGTTTAATACCAAGTAACAAAAGAAGGCGTCAAGTCTTATAGTAATTTGGTTCTAGAGACAACAAAAAAGATGCCACAAGCAAAATAGAAAGCTTCAAATCTTCAAGGTGATCTCTCCATTTCCCTTACCCACCTACAAAAGAAAAAACCATTATTGAACTAGAAAATACCAAGTTTCACCTCTGAGTTTTTCTTTAAATTATATTTTTAATCTTACCGAGTCCATCTTGCACTAGTAGATTCAATATATGAGCACCACATCTAACATGAAATAAAGCACCATCCAAAATCAACTCAATGCTCAACGATAAGTTCTCCTACAAAGTATTCAAGCTTGAATCATTATAAGAGGCATTATCAACATATATTGAAAAAAATTTATTTTGAATCCCCTAAGCCTTCAAGCATTTAAAAATTGCACAAGCCACATCAATTCCACATCTTAGAGCAAGAACTTTCACGAAACTCAAAACTCTTTTAGAAGTTTCCACGTCTCATTAGTTCTACATCTTGCTCACACTTTTCAACTACCTCTTCCCAGCCTTATATATTGCCAAACAATTTCGTCCAACTGTTTTATGAGTAATCTTCTAAAACTCTAGATTTGCATATTGGGACCCGAAACTTCATCCTCAACTATACTAAAAGGATGCTCATGAACCATAATAGTAATGGAAATTATTTATCTCATCTACTCATTACTTTATTTAACTCCAGAACTCATGAATGGATTGCAAGGATTAGAAGGATGAAATGAAATGACAAAATTGATGTTGTTTTTTCAATTATTTTTTTAATATTTTGTTTCTTTGTTAAATGAAACCAAACTTGCAAATTAAATCTAGAACTAGTGCACGCAATATGATATATATATATATATATATATATATATATATTCAAATTATTATCGAATATATAAAATTAAATAAAGAAACACTTAAATTGCAAACATTAAATACACTAAACATAAGTTTAAAATGAGAATGAAACAAGTATATCAAATTACATCAAACAATGAAACAATTAATAATTGTCATCTATAACCTATGTTAAACATAAGTCTAACAATTCTAAAATTCCTTAAGCACTCAATGCTTCATTTCTAACTCTCAGTAAAAATTTTGTCCACTCAATACGAATTATTTTTATTCTCTCTAGTTCCAATGCTCTTGGATCAGTAAAATTTTGCATCATATAATAAAACATAACTTAATTAGTCTAAATAATAACAACTATAATAAATGAAATCTATTATGAAGTAAAAAATTATCATTTCCCAACTATCATTGAAACCTCCTAGGACTATTATTGACATCCAATGCATGACATAATAGCTACACTTAGTGCTTCCTCTTTGCTTATTACACTAAATTCAAGTCCCAAAATTAGTGTACAAACTAATAAAATGTCATTTTGAAGATATCAAACAATGTTTAAATTACTTACTTTAACTAGAATCCATTTAGCATTTGCCTTGAATTTACTTCTGTATTTATCATTGAATCCCTTCAAAGCACTAGTTAAGATAAACATGCATGTATATTGTATGACTAAAATGTTTATGTATAATACTAATGATAAAGTAAATATGTTACAAATTAAAACTAACTTGTTAACTATTCATTTAATGTAGTTGTCAGGCTTACTGTGCAAGGAACAAAACCAAGCAACAATGTTGTCTTTAGGACATATAATAACCAATTGCCAATGTCCAATGTATTGGAGAACATTACGTTATTATAATGCATACATTATTTAAATGTATTTGTTAAATTTTACTTACTCATTCAAGAAGGATCCTAGGTAGACATCTCTCTGTGAATTCTACATCTAATTTTAATAGAATCTTCAGATTCAAACTGCGATTACACTGATCTTTGTATGGATTGTGGGTCAAAGAATCCATACATAGATTAATTTCCCGATCAAATACTTAACTCATTCATATGCCCTTTTTTTTTAACTAGTGTAAATTATTAAACAATTTTCAATAATCAATTAGATAATAGAATATAATTAAATGTACTTACATAATCCACAATTGCATAACAATGATGTTCAAACATTGACCACCGTGTGCTATTTCCCCAAGATCTCCAAGCTTTATGTACAGGGGAACATTATCATTATACACTCGAAATATAGTTACATCCCACCACACTTGCATAGGCTTGAGGAAAAGTTGTGGGATAATCAAAGTCATTTGGTATATGGGATAATCATTAGATTCTGACTTATCAATAGGTTTGTTCGGATTCTTTGGTACTTGTTTAAGGAACACAATTAATAAACATAAGTTAATCATAGTCAAAACTTTATTTTGTTCAAATCCTTTTTTAATAATAATAAATACAACATAAAGGAAATTCCTTACGTGAAAAAGGCTTTACACGATGTTTCGACCAAGCAATGAAGGTGTTCAGGCCTGCCTCAATAACAGAACCTCTTCAGTGGGTATAGGGGCACGAGCATCAACATCTCAAACTTCTTCAACACCCATCTTCATCAAAGACACGTGGTGTACGGTTGGTGACCCTCGTAAACTCTCCCAAGGGCAACTAGATGGGGAGGAATGTTATCAACATACAACCCACGCCTATCTGAGATATTAGTGTCAGGGTCCTACCTCAAGGGATCAACACAACTTCCATTTGTGCTCACACAAGCACCAGAAGAAGCTACATCTGGCTCAATTGGATGTGGTTGTTGGAATTGCATATGGTTGAATGACAACATTAGTTGTTTCATCACTTTTTCGACGATTGACTGTTCCAACTCGTCTCTAATATTCTGTGTCAACTGCTCTTTAAGATTTTGCTTTAGTTGATCTAGCTCTTATGGGCTTACCGATGTAGATGTGTGGGAGCTTTGTGAAGGCGGTCCAAACTATTGTATAATGGTGACACCAACTCTAGCAGCACGGACAAGGCCATGGTGCTCTAGTCGCCCAATGACAATAGTTAGTACATCCTGACTTCCATAGGAAATAGAGCTACCCTGTGCGGATTGCTCTTCTAGGGAATCTTGCAACCAAAAAAAGAGATTATTTTTACAGATATTGTTGTTATTATACATAGTTACATTTGAAACTAAAAATTAACTTACAATCATATCAGCAATTTGGAGTGTTGTCTCATATCTCATTTGACCTGATTGTTTTATGCGAGCCAAATTCCACTTCATGTGTCGTCTAATGGAAGATGGAGGATCAACAATTGCTTCACTACTCCCAAATTGGGTTGCATGCTCCAATCGTTTCTTTTGTTTTTCCTCCATTAACTTCTCGTAAAAAAAGTCATAACCCCCACGAGACAATACGTAAGGGGCAATGTTGTGTTTTTGGATGGTTTGTGCCTTCTTTCTAACATCCTGTGAGAATTAGACACTATGTCAACAAAATTCTTAAATAAATTATAAATGTCAATTTCAAAAACCACAACCACAATTAACCTCCCATGAAGGGTCTGTACGAATTTGACAGAATTGGTTCCACTTGTCTGTGCTAATATTATACTTCTCACACACACTGTCTCATCATCATCATCCTTGCCTACTGCAAGAGCCCATTTGGAGGTCAAACCTGACTTAAATTGCCTCTATTGCATACCTACAGTTTTGAGGATTTTCTTCTTTGTCCTTTTATCAGACGTGTCTGGAATATCATATTCTTGTTTCATTACAAAATGACATGTAAGAGTTAGTGTTTAACAACAATGTGCCAATTTAATACATCCAATTACCGTAACATACAAGATCTAATTGAAATACTTGAATATCTTCCCAAATCAAATCCTTCTGAGATGCAAGAACCTATTTCTAGTTAATATATGTAACATCAATTTTGTCTCGAGCTATGAACCCAAAATAGGTCCTTAATTTCTTTCTGTAAGGACTAACAACTTTCCCAGTGTTAGGATCCATATGAACCAGTGGTCTCTCCAAACGCACGAGTCTGACAGACAATGATCTGAGCTGTGTGGCTTTTCTAGTCCTTTTGGACGTAGACAATGAAGGTGCTGACTTGGGAGGAAGGGAGCTCGATGGTGTAGCCATGCATCTGTTAAAAAAATAACATTAATTAAAGTCAACTCAAAAGTATACTAAGTTATTTAATTGTAAATATGAAAACAAATATATACAAAAAATAATTACATTATACAATGTTAATTAATTCTCCTTTATCATGATCATTATGATTTGCATGTACGTTGTCAAGTGTCAACTTCATCTTCTCCGTTGATGGTAGGCATGTTTGTGGAGAAAAGAGTGTGACAAGTATCAAGGGTTGAATCATCATCTTCAATATTAACACCAATGGTTTTTCCATGTAGAACCACTGACCACTTTTCATCACAAGGATCTTGGACATAAAACACATGTTTAGCTTGTTCTGCCATGATGAAAAGCTCATTCTTAGAAGCTAGATTCTTAAGATATACCAAAGTAAATTCGAAATCATCGGTCCGTACACCGATATTGTTATCAACCCACTTACACTTAAAAATACACATAGTGAAGTTAATATAATTAAGAACCCAACTATTTTGCACCGTACTCTTGTCATCTTGTCATTTGGTATAGGACGAATACTTATTGATATCATATCCCTGCCAAGTTCTAACATTTCATTTAGCACCATTTGCTAACTTCCTTAACATTTCAGAATCATTATCGTCACCAAAAATTGTATCTTTAAACCAATTTAGGAAAGTCTTGTTATACTTTTTCAACACCAAATTCTTGGTCATTTTTTGGTTACTTTCCTTCACTAAGGCTTCGTGACAAACTATGTATGATACAACTTCATTAGTGTTACTCAATATATACAAATGCCCTTGATTCAATTTCTCTAGACCCAAAGTTACAACATTCAGTCCTCATGAACCCTTAACTTTCACTCTTTCGTCATGATGAGACTTGGGAAGCACAACAAGTTTCACATTTTCAATGTACTTTGAACAAATCTCAATATCTTCTTCTGCAATGTACCTTCAACAATGGATGCTTTAGGGCTGTGTAAATTCTTGGTATACCTTTTAAGATCTTCATGTATTGCTCAATCGAGTACATCCGCCATAAATAAATAGGGCCACACAGTTTAATTTTCCTCACAAGATGAACAATTAAGTGAACCATAATGTCGAAAAATGAAGGGGAAAATGTATCTCCAACTGACACAAGATAATACAAACCCCATTTTCCAAGTCATCTAAATTTAGAGGGTCAATAAATTTTCTATATATAGCATTGAAGAATAAGCACGGTGAATTATGACATGCTTAACTTTGTTAGGCAAGATGCCTCATATCGCCACGACCAACAATTGTTAGAGTAAGATGTGACAATAATGAGACTTTAAGCCAACTAATTTCAAATCTTTTCACCTGTACAAGACTCTTAATATTTGAAAAGTATGCCTATGGAACTTTCACACACCGTAGACACTGACAAAAACTTATCTTCTTATTTCTTGACAAAGTATGATATGCTGGAGACAAATATATTTTCTTACCATCAGACCTTGGATGTGACTGGTCATGTATACCTATCTCAGCTAGATCTTGATGAGTACTCAAACCATCATTTGTCTTGCCTTTAATGTTAAAAAGCATGACAATTACACTATCACACATTTTTCCCCACATGCATAACATCAATACAATGTCTAACATTTAGATCGGACCAATATGGAAGATAAAAGAATATCGACATTTTCTTCCATATGCAAGTTTTACTTGTCATCTTCTTTTAAGTCTTTCTAGATATAGTATCGATGTTCTCAATCTGCTCAAAAACTTGCTAACTAGTTAAGGGTATTGACATAATTTCATTTCCTAACTTCCATCAAAAGTTTTTTCCAATCGCCGATAAGGGTGATAAAGTTTGAGAAAACATCAATGCCGAATGTACACTATTTTTTTTTTAATGTTTCAATTGTATGTATCTTGTGTCTTCTTCATAAATAACGCATGCATGATTCCCCTTAACACTATATCCACTCAAATTCTCATACGCAGGAAAGTCATTAATTGTGCAAAATACCATTGTACGCGTCAACCCCTTTGTCCCATAACTTCTCAAATCTTGAATCAAGCAACTTAGATAAACATCAATGTCATTTCCTAGTCTTTGCCCTGAAATCATGATAGACAACATCATATATTTTTGCTTCATGCACAACCAAGGAGGTAGGTTGTAAATTACTAGCAAAATAGACCATGAACTATGGTTAGTGCTTAAATAGACAAAGGGATTCATTCCATCAATGGCAAGTCCAAGCCTGAGATTTCTTGTCTCTTTCTCAAAATTTGGATACAAATGATTAATTTTCTTCCATTGGAAAGAATCAACCGGATGGTGGAGCATTCTATTGTAGTTTCTCCTATCTGCGTGTCTTATAAGGTCTCTTGTGTCATCTCCATTAGTAAACAATTTCTTAAACATTGGAATGATAGGAAGATACCATAACATCTTTGCTGGGGGGGCCTTTCTTTGTGCTTTCATCACTACTACACTCTTCATCCTTCACTTTGTATTGTGATACCCCACACTTGGAGCATTTATGCACTTCTTCAAACTTATCTCTGTATAGTATGCAATTATTAGGCCATGCATGAAGTTTCTGATATTCCATACCCATCATACGCAGTATCTTCTTCATCTCATAATAACTGTTTGACAACGTGTTTTCTTCTGGAAGCATACCCTACACTACTTTAAGCAATGAGATGAAGCTTTTGTCACTCCATCCATATATGGCCTTCACATTAATCAAACTTAACACCATTGACAATAATGTCAATGACTTCTTGCACCCCGGATACAAAGGATTCTTCAAATCGCTTTCCAATGTATCATACAAAGGGACATATGGTTGTTGAAAAGACTCTTGTCCGAGATCATGAATCATGTCCTCTAATTGATCTCTCATTTCTACATCAACATGTTTAGTTTGGGATCCCCTTTGCATCTCTGTCAATTCACCATGTCATATTCATGTTGTAAAATTCTTTTAATCCCATCACATAGAAGATGTTTTCATATGTTGTCTACTAGTCATCTCCCATTCAAATATGCTAGAAATACTCAAATCAACACATTTTCCTACTTTGGTCAGAACTCAAAACTACAATCAAAAGAATATGATGCGTATGTGAATGACAGATAAAAGGTTTAAGGTCTTTTCCTATAACCCACTAGGCAGTAGATAGCATATCTCAACTCAAACTCACTCTGCACCATTAGTTCCTAAAACACTGACACACACACAATTTGCAATGAGCAGTACTCCAGCTCTTTTAGGGTAGCATTTATTTTCCTGTCTATATAAATGTTGTATGTACTACTATAACTTAAAAAATACTATACAATTTTAGTTCTCTTTTCAAGTATGAATAAATCATAGAAAAATTCGGAGCAAAGAATCTTTACGAGTAATTTAGTGATATAGAGATAAATCATCGAAATTATGTCCTGCTGGATTTAATAAGTCATTAAACACCTAAAATAAAAAAGGAAGCTTTGAGAATAACACTCTAAGGAACAAAGCAGAATTAATTAAATTCAAACTTCAACATAGAGTGGTATTTGACATACCTCTTGGATAATGCTAAAAGGATCCTTCACGACAAGGGATATGATTCCAGGAGATCTTTGATCACCCTATAAATATAAAAACATGAGTGAAAGGTATGATACAAACTTAATTGCTAAAGTGTCACATCAACTAATCAAAATTCGTACCAGAACTCTACAACATCAATAATTGTCACGGATAGTATCAATTAATTTGTTATGAAAATCAGATAATGTAGCATGATAGATTATTAAGTAGCAGAGAAGGAATGTAAAAGTTAAACAATTGTCTAAAGTCACAAACAACTTGTGCATAATGACCTTGCAGCATTAACTTTTGGGTCTTGATATGCATTATTAAGAGAATCATCTACGTTGTCCATTGTTCCAGATTGTGTTAACCAAAGAAATTCTAAGCTTCTTTTAATTATAGATCCTACATGAAAGAATGACCTTTGGAATTAAAGCACAAGAACGGTAGCTCGCAAAAAAAGATTTCACTTTAATTTCTCGTGGAAGGAGAAACACTAATAATACCAAACACCCTATTAACAGATACAGAAATCCAGATCCAAACACAGGTAAATTCAAAACTGTCATTGTACTCAATCAAGAATGATAACATGCAACTTACAATAAGCAAGTAACAATTACATGAGAAATAGTAAAGATATTCCACAATAACCTTAAAATTTTAATCAAATTAGACTTAGAAGGCCATAGGGAAACAAACTAATAGACCAACACAAATTAGTTTAGTTTATCTGACGTCGACCTAGCGATATATGAGAACCTTAAAAGGTTAGGAGCTTAACCCTATCCATGTCTCTATCTTTTCCTTATTTTTATTTTTATTGTTCTTGAAGTAGAGCTTATTCTACCGTATCTAAATTAAGGCAATATATTAAGTATCTTATAGACAACAACTTGGCAAATTAAGGAACTGGAACGTGTTTGGGACTGAGGTTGTGAAACGGGACGAGATTGGAAATGCAATTGCTTCGTTGATGAGTGAGGAAGATGGAGGAATGAGGAAGAGAGCCAAGGCACTAAGTGTTGCGGCCACCAGAGAAATACAGGTTTCTGGATCTTCGCACAACAACATCAAGGAACTAATTCAGGACCTCAAGGAGCTCAAGCTTTCCAAAGCTCAAGAAACCGCACCGAATCCTTAAGAGCTCAAGGACATGTTTTGAACAAGATCACTAATGTACTTATAGTAGTATAAATATCCCATCATTTCATTGTTTTTGTTACTTCTGGACTACTATTAGGATGTCCATCGTCATTTTCGTGTGTGTATACTACGACCACTTTCTTAATAACAGTGCTTTTAATGAAAAGTAATTGGAATTTTATTTATTATAACCATTGCTCTAAGCACAAACAAGGTATGCCCAAAGCATGTCTCGACCGAAACGTAAAACATAAATTGAAATATGAAACCCAATATTTATTATACATTAACTTCCTAAATTAAGTCTGATTCCCTCATAAATTCCACTTTCTTTTTCTTTTAAAAGTCATCTAATCACGTTGTAACTTACAAGGCAATTTTAGTGAAGATTGAGATTGCACACAAGCATTATTACTCTCCATATCAGTACTCAAGGTCACCTAGGATTTGGAGCAGAGCGTCATTATCATTATTACAAGCAACATGTCAAATACATATAACAACTATTTCTAGAATTTTTATTTTCAACGAATGTGTGGTTTGATTTTACTAAGCAGCCTGTAACTCACAGTCATGTCAAATACTATAACAAGTATTTCTGGAATTTTTATTTTTTCCGAATGTGATTTGATTTTACTAATGTGCACTATTACAAAAAAGCAGCTTAATAGGCCTTGGAAACTTGAAGGAGCAAGAAGCAGACTGAGACCTGCACTAGGCCTGAATTATCTGTGTATTGGCTTAAAATCCAGATTATTTCCAGAAATACAAAAAAGAATTCAATTTGTTCACTCGAGATTAGCAAGCATCTTTAATGTTTCCAAATGCAGCTTCTGAAGTTCGACCAGTAGATCCTGATTACGTCAAGGGACAACATCAGACCACATTTACTGATGGTTATCCATTCTTACTCGTGTCCCAGTTCAGGTCACTCTAGCTGGAAAATGAAGTCTACTTTTTACTTATCTGCTAAATCTTTACTCAGTAGTTGTCATTTATGACTTTCAGGAATCATTCGGATGCACTAAACGAGCAACTGAAGGAGCCTGTTTCTATCGATCGATTTAGACCCAAGTATTGATTTTTCACTGTGTTTTGGTTTACTCCTACAATTGTATTGTTTCATACTTTCATTAAATTTGCTATATATTTAGATCAGGAAGGTGTTGAATTGATCTAAAGAGATTATTAACTCACATAATTAAGATTTGGGTGCTTCAAATTGCAGTCTTCTTGTTGAAGGTTGTGAACCATTTTCTGAGGACTTATGGACTGACATCAAGATAAGCAAGTTTTCATTTTCTGGTGTCAAACTGTGCTACCGTTGTAAGGTGAAGAGTTCCACTTTGTAATTTCCTACCCATCATTATTCCTAAAACTGTCTATCTATCACTCATCTATCAATCTTTATTTTATCTACTCTCTACTCTGTAATTACCTTTATACCTTAGATATCTATCACATGGATAATATATACATTTCAGCATACATGGATTTCAATTGCTTCTTGCTCCTATAACTAAGATATATGTCACACTCTCATTCCCAATTCGAGCAAAGGGAAGGATAACAGAAATAAGATAAATGTCTTTTTAGCTTCATTCTTTGAATAAATGAATAACTTTGAATAATCAAATTCTTTGAAAAAGAAATTCAGTTAACAAATAACAAAACAAGCATACACGATCCAAATTGAAGAGAGGACGTGTTCAGTTTAAGGGAAAAGAACAAAATGTTTTTCACAATGATTGCATTAACAAGTTCTCTGGGAAGCTTCTTAATGATTTTCACATCATTGGCTTGAGAATTCAGAAAATGTTCTTCATTAAAAATATAAGTGAAATTGTATAAAAGAAAATTATAGATTTTAAATGAGTGAAATCAAATAAATTATAATTATAATTGATATAGATTTATGAAAATTATAGAATTCAAATAAGTGATTGAAAGACAAGCTGGGATAAATTCATATAGATTTATGAAACTACTCGTAAAACCTAAACAGATAATAAATTATGAGCTATCTTGCACAGCACATCAACATCCATACTCACCATGGTTCTACTGCTCATAGACCATAAGAAAGCACCAAACCACATTCTATTAATCTCCTTTTTATATAAATAATAATGGTTATAGTATCCAGCAGAGTTCTCTTTCTCTCTCTCTATATCTCTCTCTCTCTCTCTCTCTATATATATATATATATATAATAAAAACTACATACTTGCCTCATTTCAAAAAGCAGAAATAAAATCCAAGATCAATAATAATAGTTATGTTGTATGCTCCTAGATCTAGTCTAAAGTGTCATTTACACCAAGATTAAGCTTCTGCACAACATCCATATCCATGCCAGATCAATAATAATGTTCACAAACACTCTAATTAATCAAGGAATTTTCCATAATCTCATAAAGCGAAGGTAGCACTTAAATAGAGAAAAATTATGTCCCA
Organism: Glycine latifolia; assembly: GCA_013407115.1. NCBI lineage: Eukaryota > Viridiplantae > Streptophyta > Magnoliopsida > Fabales > Fabaceae > Glycine > Glycine latifolia. The sequence goes on along the minus strand of QARZ01040768.1, from coordinate 18,323 downwards.
AAATAAAAAAATGTAAGTTCAAACCTGGTTTGAGACGTTGTGGCGGGCACGCAATGACCTGGTGGTGGCAACGAGAGAGTGAGGGTTTCAAAGTGAGCTCGAGAGAGTAAAGCACCAAAGTAAGAGATTCAGAACTATTATCAAAGAGATAACATCGGTTTTTAAATAAAACCGATGTTAAAAAGACGCATTTTATAACATCAATTTTCAAAAATTGATCTTAACTAATTATTAACAACACCAATTTTTTTAAAATCGATGTTAAGGTTTTACTAGCAACATTGATTTACTAGCAACTTAGTAACATCATTTTTTTGAAAAACAATGTTAACAAGATCTATTTATTTACAGAAATGTCACTGTGAATAATTTAATATTAATTTTTTTATAACTGATATTAAATTGATGATGTTAAATGTATATTTGATAGTAGTATTTGGAAAACAATTCTACAAATGGTTGGTATTGCATGTGTTGATGCCAAAGGACTTTAGTAATAATTTTCTACAACACTCTCCTACAATGTCACAGGAAAAAGAACTCAAAAAGCCTCGACGGATTCCATGATTTTTCTCGGTATGGTCTCTCTATGGTTGTACAGAAATAATACTGTTTTCAAATTAAAGTGAGGGCGGTAATTTTGAGTATGTGATGGACTTAATTTAATGTATATCTTAGTCATTTTTAAATGGTATGGCAAAGGGTTTTCTTTCCATTTTTGATTGGTCTAAGGAATCTTTGTTGTGTATGAAAGATTTGTAAGAATTTTGTCACTTGTATATGGATTGGGTATCCCTTGTATATAATATGTATTTTCTAATAAATAAATATAAAAAAGATTTCATAGCATATGTCATTTAAATAACAACTGACACTGAAACAAAAAATAGGAGAAATGATATGCTAACGAAAATCCGTGTCTTCAGCAAACCCTCCCTAAAAGATTGTATGCCTAGTTTAGCAAATTGCAACTTTTTTTCTTAAATGAATATATTGTGAAAGAAAAACTAAAATGGGCAAGGGCTTTGTGAAGTGGGTTTCCCCCTCAATTTCACTCTACTTTGATATAGCCTAACATATTAGATACACATGAGCCATGGAAGTAATCTTCTCCCTTTTTTTCTCAAAATAATTATCATCTTAAATTATTTTACATAGATAATTTATTTTAAAGAAAATAATAGTTTTATAAAAATAATATTATATTATTATTAATTCATTTATAGATTTTGTTATCCATCATTAATATTATAAAGGATATAAGTAAAAATAATAATTAATGTTATATTTAAAAGTTAAAATGACAAGTATTTTTTTGAGGAAAAGTTTTCTTTAAACAATAATTATAATGGAATAGAATGAATAATATGTAGCTGTATTGAAAGCGATACTCGAAAGACATATAAGAAATCTATGCATTCATAATGTCAAAATTATTAATTGAAGATAAACTAATTTTGTTAGACCTCAAACCACACCCTACCTACTTTTCTATACCAAAGCACACACGCAATATGAGAGAGAAAATGAAGTGGTTTTGTCTAGTGATTATCTACTTAATCTTAGGTTTAGGAATTCTTTGGAGGGTTAAATTTTAAATTTATAAACTACACATTTAATGTTTTCTTATTAATTAATTTATAGCTATTTTATGAATTTAATTTTTCACACACGTATATAATAGATAAACTTTCTTTCCTCTACATAATTCAATCATATATTGTCAAGTTATTAAAGATGTTTGACCATCATAGCCTCAACCTCAGAAAGTCCAAATTTTTAAGAATGTATCGCTGCATTATCAAATATTATTGCATGAAACTTTATTCAGACCAGGGATTAAATTTAAAATTAACCCATTTTACCATATTTAATTAAATTTATATATGAACTTAATATAAATTATTGTCATGCACCATTATATATATATATATATATATATATATATATATAATTAAATGGTGACAAATGTCTCTTTAAAACTTAATTTCTTCCATCGATAAAATGTTGAGAAAAAAAATCCAAGGAGGAGCATACTCAAGAATACTTAAAGAGTAAGACTACTAAAGCTCAAATTTTAAGCACATCAACAAAAATTATTTATTATTAATTTTTATCAAGCAAAAAGATAGTATATCTTGATATAAATGGCAGAACATATATCAGTTCCTTACAAAACTAATTTGCTTTAGGTTTCACACTCGCCATTGGATTCATCTTGAGCATATCTAAAGTTTTTACAAATATCTTGCTTATTAGATAATAATGTAAAGATTTTTTTTACACCAATTATACATGGAGTTAATTTGCAGATATTACACATTTTTATTCATTATGGCAAAGAAAAAGTTATGTATAGGTGTCATAGATTTAAATCCAAAAATAGTTTTTTAGGGGTAAGGTTGCGTACAATATTTTTCTTCCTTCGCATAACGAGGAGCTTTTAGATAATGGAGTACGTAATCTTTTTTATAACAAAGAAAAAGCAAGACAGAGAGAAAGAAAATTTGTGGAGATGATGTATTTATGATGGAAAATTATGAGGAAGCATGTGAAGCTATTCAAGAATTGAGGCGGGTTGTTCAATTGATTAGAAAGAAGAAAGAACTTTCTTAATGGCAATAATAGGGAAGCAGAACCTAAAATAATTAAAAGAAATGCCATAAGTCACGACTCAAGATTAAAGTGTTCCTTGATTTCCTTGATCTGCTACTCAATGTAAGAGAAAGTGTTAGGAAATTGCATACTTTACTACATCACAGCCCCTTTGACCTTGTGCCTTCAAAATTGCGGCTATATAATAGCAATGATACGCACCAATCATTCAACCTTTGAAGGCTAAGCATATAAATTAGGTGCATTCAAATTTTGTGTCTCATTTTTTTGTCTCTGATAATGTTATTCTTAAATTAATGTTGATAATAATGTAGTATAATACATATATCTCACGTAATTAATAATAACTTATAAAAAAAAGGAAAAACACAGTCTCTTTTACTGAATTATGAATAATATGAATAAGATAAGTAGCTAAATTTTTCAGCTCATCACTCAACTTATGTCTACACACATTACACATAGATACAAAAAGAATGAGATATGCTTCCAACACCAATAGACATTGAAGGAAAAGTGAACTTATATATATATATATATACCAATTTGAAAGAAAAAAAAACCACATACAAACTTAAAACTTTTAGCTGCATATATATTGTCAATGTCATCGTTTCGTGCTGTTTCATATTTGCTTTCGTGTATATTATGATAAAGTCACATTAAAACATCACTATAAGAAAATCAAAGAATTAGTGACAATTTTTTTTTTCTATATTAATACAGGGGTCACAAAATTTTAGTGGTAAATTTTTAAAAATTACAAATAAATATCATTATCATTTTTTCCGTGAATGCTTAAAATAAAACTTTTGTCTGTAGATATTGATTCACATAGAAATATAGAATCGTCTTTCTTCAAGAATTTAATTAGTTCGGACTCCTGCACTCTAAGCAATCTATAAACATCAAAATCAAACCCAAAAACACTTATTATTTTATATGCTTCTGTTTTTTTTTTAAGACGGGGCTAAAGCCCCAAAAATTGGAAGATTATACTGAAATTAAACGTGGTTAGTGATCCCCTTATATAAGAACTAAGCAACGGGCTAAAAGGAGCAAGGAGCAGGAGGTAGCTCAAACATCATGTACTCAACCTCCATATCACACGTCAAATTGACTAAGGCATCTACGCATCTATTTGTTTTCCTATATTTATATTTATATATGTGTGTGTATAACAGAAACACATATTTGGTATCATGGATATGTTGTATCATGTTATTCAATCAAGTGATGACATGTATTCGGTTTTTTCAATTCTGTAACAGATATTTAACGAAGCTTATTTAATATTGAAAAAAATGTTCTTTATTTTTGTTGGCATTTATTTTATCAGCAATTAAAGGAAATTGTATTACCCACTCTTTTACAAAAACAGTGTTAAGTTACCGAAAAAAAATATCATTCTGCAGAATGTAGTAATCTGCATATATACAAGCATAATGTTAATGTATCATATTATGCGGGAACAAAAATGTTAATGTATCATCGTTTTATTGTAAGTAGAACTTATTATCTCAATCTAAATTTTGTCCAAAGAATCTCTTCTCTTTTCCTATGAGGAAGAAAAAAAAAATCAACTATATATACACTAAAAAATCCCAATCATATATAACAAGAAATTTCAAGAAATAAACATTCATCATATTTATATAAAACACGTTATGTCCAAATTTTAGGTTGCAATTCTTGATCCCCCCGCCCCCCCCCCACCCCCCCCCCCCCCCCCC
>QARZ01040768.1:0-13874 GCA_013407115.1 Glycine latifolia | reverse complement strand
CATTTCTTTATTAGAGGAACAAGAAAAGAGACACACAAAGGGGATATAACTTGGTTTGAATCCACAACTGATATGCTACCTAATAGTTCCGTAATTGCCTTGTTATATTATTGAGCAACGGGGGAAACAAGGAATGCGTAAAAAGAAAACTTGATGTATATTGTACGCAACACACAAAACGGCTACTACAACAATTGCGGCCACAAATTACAGCACATTTCAAACACGTTTTTTTTTATGTCCTACATATATATTATATACTATTGTTTCACTGATTTACGAGTGTTTCCTATCCTACTAGGTACTTAATCGATATTCCTTTCGTTTACTTTTTCTAGCATCTATCTATCTATATATATATATATATATATATAAGTGAATAATTCCAATGTATATTTAGTCTAGCTATGATGACTTTCTTATAACTTGATTATCATTTCTTAAGATTTCATAGCTTATATGAACTTGTCCTCAACCATGTCTAAAGCTAGTAAAAAAACTAAAATCTTAGCTCGTAAAATTGCTTTCAATAATTATTGATTCAAGAGAGTAGTTTTATGAGTAAGTAGAAAAGTTGCTACATGCTATGTCATGGTGGGGGGACCATTAATAAACGGCATGTGGAAATAGAAGCAATAAAATAAACAAAGAAGACTTTTCAAAAGTTTGAAATTAAAATTCCATTTGTCTGACATACTAAGGAAAATTGTAGTAGATGACACCTGACAGTGGTATATACACACACAACATTATCAACAATGTCATTTAGCATAATTTTGAAGTAAGATTAATTAATTATCCTGTGTCACTTTCACAATGGAAAAGATTGATCGAAATGGACAGTGTTCTTTGTTCGTTTGTTTCATTATTTTGCTTGTTTAACTCATTACTCTTTGGAAAAGAAAAACATAAAAAAAAAAAAATACCCTAAACATTCCTACCCCAAAAGAAAAAGAAGATTACTAGTACAACAAAGTTGTGTGATTGACGAAGCATACCTTAATTTGTTTTCATGCTCTTTTATGGGTTGGTTAGCATTAGGGTTTATATATACGTGCATGAAAGTGGGACCAACTTGTGATTAATAAGGGGATATAGTCAAAGACTCAAATTCATATATGCCATCAAAGGCTATCTGAGAGATGGTAACGAGTGGTGGTCCATGATTTTTCATGGACGAAGATGCATGGGAATGTGGCCCATATATATACACATATATAATGAATGGAGCATTGGAGAAATTCTAAGCATAAGGTTCCTTTTTCCATGGTGCTTGAATTTTGAGGTTAGTTTAGTGTTGAACACGGTAGCATAAAGATGGATGTATGGGTCCAAAAGTAGGCACCGTCTATTATTGACGTGAAATAATTGATTGGAATCAGAGAAAGGGAAGGCAAATTGCTCTCTTCTATTTATTCACAACCTTGACTAAAAGAAGTTTTTTTTTTCTTTGAGTGTTGTCAATGTCAGCCATTAAAATTGATTTCAAATCATTAAAAAGTTATTAAAAAGAAAATATTTATTATACAAAATATAAGAGTATTAAAAATTTTAATTTTTATATTTTTTATTAATTCTGGGCTGTTTGAAGTTAACTTAAACGTTAATTAACAAAATCATTTTCCTCTTCTTTTCAAACCTGTAAGATAGATATTTACGTCGTGTAGGTGTGAGTCTAATCACCATTTTTCAATATAGACGTACATTTGCACTAATATTCAAGAAATACTTTACGATAACACATTTGAATATCCGTATATTGTAAATGACATCTAGTCACAGAGTTAGTTTAACAATTAATAGCAGATGTTTGAATTAATTTGTTTAAATGATTTTTTTTTTTTGAGAATTTAAAAATTAATTAGCTTAAATAATTCTACATATACTTTCTGGTTGGATTAATTTTATGAAGAAATATATACTTTTATAATTACATCATCATCATCAACATCAACAGCACCTTTAACCCAAGTTAATTGGAGTCGGTGGTAGATGAACCCAATAATAAATCGAAAAAAAAGGACAAAAGAGAGAAAAAAAAAGCTAAAATAAAAGAAAGGTGAAAGGAAGAAGGAAGAAAAGAGGAGGAAAATGACTAAAACAAGAAAACGATTGGAACATAAAACTACTAATGAGTTTAACCCTCCACCAAGCTTATAACTTTTATTCACTCTGTCCTAAGACATACTGTCCACCAATCTATATCTCACTCCATTAGGTTTTGTTTCACAACTTTTCCCCCGGTAAGTTTCGGTCGACCTCTACCTCTCTTTGTGTCGAGCTCTTGATAATAAATTCTTGTTCTTACTGGAGCATCTAGTGATCGTCTCATAACGTGCCCAAACCATCTCAATCTATGCTCTCTCATCTTTTCACATACCGGTACCGCTAATACCTTTCGTCAAATATCCTCATTTCTTATCTTATCAATCTTCGTATATCCACACATCCACCTTAACATCCTCATTTTTGCTATCTCTATTTTATGCTCATGTTGCCTCTGTGCTGGCCAGCATTCTGCTCCATATAGCATTGCCGGTCTTACAGCTGTTCTATAGAATTTTCCTTTTAGCTTAAAGGGAATTTTGCGGTCACACAAAAATTCCGATGCACTCTACTATTTCATCCACCTTGCTCTAATTCTATGATTTACATCCTTATCAATCTCACCACCTTTTTACAACATTGATCCCAAGTATCTAAAAACATCTTTCTTGGGTACCTCTTGACCAAGTAGATGCACTGTGTCTTGATCACCATCTCTTACCCACGAAAACTCACACTTCATATACTTCGTCTTGCTCTTACTTATCGTGAATCCTTTAGACTGCAAAGTATTTCTCCACAATTCCAATTTCCTATTAACATCATCTTTAGTCTCATCAATAAGCACAATATCCTCTGCAAAAAGCATACACCACGACACTTCCTCTTGAATATCTTTCATTAGTTCATCCATCACTAAGGCAAAGAGATAAGAACTAAGAGCTGAACCTTGGTTGTAATGCCCAGTATGCATCCGATTTGTTAACATTCAATTATGGTCATTAAGCACAACAATCAATTAAAGATAATTAATTAGGAAGCAACTAATAAGTATGACGTCATCATACGTCCATAATAATAATAATCTGTGCATTATGTATGGTAAATACTCAATAAAAAAAATACAACAATATACACCGAGGTGCGTTCTCCCCTCAGGGCCGGGATACAAAGTATTCGTAGACATAACAAAATAAAGAGTCAACATGCTCTCAAAATGAAAACTAAGTCTAAGGTTCACTCAGAACCCCGTCTCGGCTTGGTCTCTTGTCCCGGGATTCAGCGAGCTACATCCCTGCCCGGTCCTCTTGCCTCAGGATCCACCATCCTCTCTCTAATCGTCACCTGTAAAGACATATAATCCCCAACCGGGGTGAGATACAATCTTAGTAAACTCTGGGTTCTTGGAGGCTTCTCCTCCCCCTGGTTCACTTTTCACGATACATAGCATCAAAATAGGCATCACATAATCTAGCCATCCCGGCTATCACAAGGCACATCACATGTATACCACAACACAAATACATCATATGCATATATACCGCACTGCCTGAGAAAGATCATTCACTTAAGGGCACATTCTCCCAGGACATACTCATACGTATATATGTATAACATTGCATGAGAAAGATCATCCACTTAAGGGCACATTCTCTCAGGACCTTACGTATCATCGCCTGAGAAAGATCATTTACTTAATGGCACATTCCCTCAGGACTTACTCAGACATATATGGCTCTTCCGAGAGAAGATCATCCACTTAAGGGCACATTCCTCTCAGGTTTTATTTTATATACATATATTGACCACTTAGAGTTGTTCCACATGACTTTGGCTCTAAGGGAAGTCCATATTTAGTTCATTCTACTTGTCAGAAAATCTCATCAATCATACAACATATCATAACAGTGTACATCATATACATGTTCTCAATAAAAGACAGTAACACACAATTTCAATACTACATGCATCATGACATACAATAATCATCACTCCCTTGGAGTATGGTGGAACACAATCAAGGGAGAAACTCCCAAGGACAGAGAGCTTACCTGCTCTAAGTGTTACACTGGTTCTACCGGCCTCGTGGTCACACCCAACTATATCCTTTGTATTACTCTATGCAAAAGCATGCAAGAAAACAAAACGGTTATCAACTGTTGCATGTAAGCAGTCCACAACAGTCATCAACAGTTGCATGAAAAAGAGACACTATTCTTTTCCAAAAGACCCAAGCCTAGTTCCAGCTCTGGCTCATAGGGTCTTTATACATCTCAAAACATAGTCTCAAAATAGTCAGTAAGACGTGAGTGTCTTACCTCTACAACGTCCAGGAAGACTAGAGGACAGCTTCTTGGAGCTCGAATGTCCTTAAAATGCCTTCTATCCCTTAAAGTCGATACTCTATGAGAGTTCTTGGAGAAGATGATCTCTCCATCTGATGGTTCTCAGAAGAAACTAAGGTTGGAATCAAGCTATGAGGTGGTTCCTTTCAACTTTCCAGTTGCATGCAAAGGGTTTTGGTGAAGGGTGAGTGGTTATGAGGCTTCTCTCACTTGGAGATGGAGAAAATGGAGACAGGAAGAAGACGATAGTGTTCGCGTCGAAAAGAAGATAAGTAGTCTATTTAAATGACTCTGGCTCGTGTGTCATGCGCCAATAGTGCCAGATGTCAAAATCTAACTTAGTCATCATACACACTTACTGTCTGGTTTAGATCACCCCCAAAAGCCTACCTTGTAGAACTTGGCATACGGGTTCATGGTATCAATACAATCAAAGCCCTACCTGTTGTATCAAGCAAGTGTTGTCTGTTTTAATCGATTGCAAACGCTTATGTAATCGATTGCATAGTGTTGGGGCTCGTCCTCAACACTTTATAAAATCCAAGTTTTGCCCTCATCCGACCTTATCCAACCTCGTTCGGGTTCCTACCTTAGCACTTCACAAGTCCAAGGTTCCGCTCTCGTCCGACCTCGTTTAGGTTCCTACCTTGGCACTTTACAAGTCCAAGGTTTTTCCCTCGTTCGACCTTATCCGACCTCGTTCGGGTTCCTACCTTGGCACTTCACAAGTCCAAGGTTCCACCCTCGTCCAACCTTATTCGACCTCGTTTGGGTTTCTACCTTGGCACTTCACAAATCCAAGGTTCCGCCCTCGTCCGACCTTATCCGACCTCATTCGGGTTCCTACCTCGGTACTTCATGAATCCAAGGTTCTGACCTCGACACCCTTTCCTCCACGTCAGCATTACCCCATCAAGGTGCTATTTACTCTCAGAAGTGTCAACCCGATCATACTAATCTGGGTTCCTTGTTAACACTCGCTTTCAGAAACGGGAACCCGGATCTGTTACAGGATCGTTATAATCATTACTACCTTCTAAGCATAATATTATTATTTTTAAGTGTCAACCTGGACACCCAAATCCTTACATTGGTGAACACCTACCATGATAGAGAAATACCTTAATGTTCCATTATAGGCTTTCAACATGTGGTAGCCCTATCATACATATCCTTGATAGCATTAACAGACTTTAATGCTACCTTTTTCTTCTCAAGAGTCCACCATAAGACTTCTCTTGGGACTCTATCATATGCTTTCTCAAGATCTATGAACACCATATGTAAGTCATTTTTCTTTTCCCTATACATTTCCATTAATTGTCTCATCAAGAAAATAACTTCCATGGTACATCTTTCTGGCATAAATCCAAATTGATTTACGGACACCTTGGTCTCCGGCCTTAGGCGATGTTCAATAACTCTCTCCCACAACTTCATAATATGACTCATAAGCTTTATGCCTCTATAGTTTGAACAATTATGGATATCTCCCTTGTTTTTGTAAATAGGCACAATCGTACTTTTCCTCCAAGCATCAGACATTTTATTTATTTGAAGGATTCTATAAAAAAATTGGTCAACCATTTTATTGCCACATCTCCCAAGTTCCTCTACACTTCAATAGGGACGTCATCAGGTCCCAAAACTTTATTATTCTTCATCCTCTTTAAAGCCTCCTTAACTTCATGTGTATTAATTCTACGCACCAAATCTTCTATACAGATCATAAAAAACTTCCTCCAGATCCACCTCACTCTTGTCACCATTCCTATTAAAAAGTTTATTAAAATAGTTTAGTCATCTTTCACTTACATCTTCATCCCTTACCAAAAGTTTTTAATTTTTATCCTTGATACATCTAACTCGAGTGAGGTCTTTACTTTTCTTATCCCTCATTTTTGCAAGTTTGTAAATACATTTCTTCACATCATTGCTCCCAAGATTTTTATAAAATATATACTTTTATAATTAAGTTTTAAAAAATAACAATTTTTTATTTTTTATAGAAATTATTTATATTAAAAAATATTTTATCTTTATATAAACTTTTAGATATTTTTAAATTAAAAAGTAATTTTCTAGTAAGTTCTCTTTATTGGTGGATCTTATACCGATGGGTCATGCATGACTGACTACAAATACGCGTCTTAAAAAAGCTGCATGTGATATGTTCTAGGAATTTCCCTCGTGAGCTTTTAGATTTAACAGAGAGAGAGAGAGAGAGAGAGAGAGTTGAACACGTATTTTCGGTAACTGAGTTTCTGCTTAACCTCAACAACCAACATAATTAATCATTTATTAACACTATATGCAAAAGTTGTTGGAAGCATCGGCTAGGATATAATTGAAGTTTGGAAACGAATTACTTGACTGATTAAGCTTGACTAAACCGTTCGTTAGATTTAGAAATCAGATTTTGGAGTGTAAATGAAATTTCTAGTTATTTATTACTTCCTCCTATGTCCCATTATAATTATAATTTAAGAGGAAAAAGCTCATTCTAAAATAATTATTATTTTAAATTTTTAATGGTAATATTAATTAATTACATTTTTCATTTATATCCCTTATAATATTAATAGTTGACAACAAAATTTATAAATAAATTAATAATAATATAAGATTATTTTTATAATTTTTTTATATGTGTAAAATAACACAACAATTATTTTTAAAAAACATATCATAAACTCATTAATTATTGACAAGGCTTACGAGGGTTTGGTGTTGCCTCTTTAGGAAAATATATAACTTTAGTATTATTTAAATTGAGAGTGCTTCTTATTCATAATCATATTTCATATACATTCAAATACTACTTTTTTTCTCTAATTATAAGTATTGACACCTAATTCACGTATATTAAGAAAATTGTTTATTAACATTAAATTTATGTATAATTGTATTATTTTTTAAAATTATCCTTAAATAACTAATAATTGGAGTAAGAACAAGAGCATTGAAATTTTAATTTTTAAAACTAAACTTTTCAAGTTTTCAATTCTTACGAGAATAGAAAACAGTCTTAGAAAAAAAATATTTTGATTAAAAAATAATTAAGGATATTTTGGTCAAAAAATTAATGTAATAAAGAATTAAAAAACTAGTCTTATAAGTTATAAATTTCAGTGACGAACCTTTTCAAAATTACATATAAGTTATTTTGATATTAAATTTATTTTTAATAGATGTAATATTAATAAAAAATGAAAAATATTAATTAATTGTTTATATTATCAAATATAATAAATATTACTAATAAAATAAATACTAGCAATACATTATTTTAAACATATTTTTTATTACTTTCTTCATCTTCATTTATAAGAAAAAATATCCATTTTTTATCATATATAAGCAAACGGTGTAACTTAAATACCTCTTAAAAAAATATTAATTTAGTCTAATCCCCCACCTCTTCTTCCTTTTTTTTCCAAATTAAATGACATTGTTCTCTATATGAAAGCAGTTATTCTATTTTTACAATATATTTGTATAATATAATTTCAAGTTTCTTTATTATTGATATGAAGTATTTTTTTTCACCTTTTTGTCATATGTAGCATTTTTTCTCTCTATATCTTTTCCTATTATATCATTAATCTTATTTTACATTTCTCTCCTATTTTTCTATATAACTGCTAATTTTAAAAAGCAGTTGTAAAAAATTAAAAATAGGAACGCGAATTGAATTCCTAATATAAAAATGTTCTTAGTCACACACAAAAACATTATACGAAGAAATTGAAATTTAATCAACCAATAGAGATTTCGTTTATATGATGGAATTTTTAAGTGTGATCTTTATGATTCATTCACCTACATTGACCACACGTATATATTGATAAAAAAAAAATTAAAGACAAGAAATTAGTGCAGCAATTTAAATTTCGAAGAATTCACTTATTATTTCTTTTTTATTTTCGACTTAATTAATGATCACCATCTTTATGAAAGTACGACGGAATCCATTTCTTCTTATTATTTTTATTCTTATTAATATTTTTATACATTACAATCTAAATCAAACGGAATGTTCAATATATATCCAACCGAAAAGGGAAAAAAAGAATTTTTTATTTATCCGCAAAAGCAAAAGAAGACAAGATATATATATGTAAGAATATATATAAAGTATATGTTTTAACAATAATATCCTTCTTTTCTGAAAAAGTCATTGACCTTGGACACATAGAAAACATTCTATGGTCGATGCTGCTGCTTTCATATTAGATGCAAAACTTAGCAAGTCTTATTTATACATATATTCTTTCATTGAACCTTTTCTTGCTGTTAATTTCTGCACGACGTGAAAGCGAACAAAAATGAAGAATTCTAAGAAAACTGGAGTACGGAAGTACCACAAATCGGAAAATCCACGCTTGCGGTGGACACCTGAACTCCATGAATACTTTGTTGAAGTTGTGGAAGGTCTTGGTGGAAAAAACAGTAAGTTTTTTTTTTTTTTACTTCATGTGCATGATCTAGGGTTAGCTATTTGATTTCTTTAATTCATGTCCATGTCTATTCCAAGAATTTCTTTTTCCATTTTTTGTTGCCTTGATGCTTTGTTAATTAAGCTAGCTTTATCTCTATTTGGAATTTCTTTTTCTTCTAATTATTCCTCTTATATATACACTTTCTAAAAGGCCAAGAGAAGAAGGGAAGGGAAGGGGAGAAAATAAAAAAAAGAAAAAAAGAAAAATACTATTAATAGCATAAACAACTTGCACAAATGATGATTAAGTTATACTGATTCATCTGTTTTTTGCTCTCCTGTAAGTGTGATATCAAATTATCAAGAAGGAAAGGAATTTATTTAGGCTTCTGCTAACAATTTTGCAAACTGGATTTTTCAGAGGCAACACCAAAGAGCATTCTGCAGATGATGCATGTGAAAGGACTGAGGATCTCTCACATTAAAAGCCATCTTCAGGTATATATATATATATAGTTATAGTTATTCCATGTGGTAAATTCTTATTTATAGATACTTATATTACTTCTTTTATTTTTTACCAACGATACTTATATTACTTGTGCAGTAGCTTTATTATTATTTCTTTTACAAGTAAAAGTAAACAATTAAACCTTTGTGGGTTTTGGTTTTAATTTAGAGGGGGGTTAGAAAATCCCAAGATTTGAAAATGGTATTTGTTTTTTCAAACATGAGATTTTTTTGGCCTGTTCCTAGATTAATTCTTTCCTCCCCCACATGGAAAAAAAATATGCTAATCTCTTGTTTCTATTTCTTCAAAATCAATCAAAGCATGAGACATAATATACGGTCCAGGGTATATTTTTGTCGTACCAACAATAATTGCTGAAACAACAAAAAGAAAATACTGTGGTATGTGGAAAGCAAGATTTGTCACAATAGCTAGATATATGTTACATTCATTCATGATTATATTCCATACTTTTCAGCTTACGACAAACGCTCATGAAGAGCCTCACTTCTTTATGCTCTTTACTTTTTTTTTCATTACTTATGTTGTAAGTTTAATTTACTTGGTACAAAGCAGATAGCATATTGGCTAGCTATCTCATTATGTGAAGAAATTCAGAAATGATCAATAATATCTCATTTTTTTTAATATTTACATTACACCCTTCAGGCTATACGTTTTCTCATATTAAAAGAATGAACAAAAAACATTGCTTTAGTATTAAAAATGGAATTTGTGCATGCGCAACTTATAAAAATAATAAAAAATCTGGGTTAGGTACATGTACATACTCTTCACGAAAAAGTGTATATATAAATTTTAAAGACGTGAAACTCTTTTTCTCTCCAACTCTCTTCTTTATCAAAATCTATGAAAATATGTTTGTGTTGCAATGTATAGCCAGCTTGCTTTTTGAGATGCCAAAAGCGCATATCTATGTAAGCTTTAAAGAAAGAGAATTGTAGTTCTTTTGCCTTTATTAGGCTTGAAAATCGGTTCTACACTACACCTATCTTCAGTTTCAATGTACTACCGTACTAGGCTTTAGCAGTAGTATTATATTAGCATTTATAACCACGTGTTCTAATATTATGAATTTAATATATATATATATATATATATATATATATATATATATATATATATATATGAGGAAAATAAAATGATATTTTAATGTATATATATAAGCCTTTTTTTAAGGAATATAAAACCTTTGAAGTACACATAATAAAAATGATTTTTTTCATTATCATGTTATTGTTATGAAACATCTATTAGTTTTTTTATAATTAATCTTTATTAAAAATCTAACTGATTACTTTTATTATAATCATTGTCTTCAAATAATTTTTTTTATCCACAATTGAAATCTAAAATCTTACTTAACTATATCAAGACTATTGTTATTCAAACCAATTAATGATTATTATCGCGGCTATACCAACTAGAATATTTTTTTTTGTCTTGTGGTTGCTCCCTAAAATAATTGCACAATATGATCGTCATAATTGTATAGGTAAAGATATAATAATATTCGTGAGGCCACAAAATTTTGAGGACCGCTATTATAATTGGCTGGTGAATTATATATATGTAATTGTGCGCATTACTTATTAACATTTCCTTCTATTAAATTTTTCAACAAAATAATTTATGGTTATATATTTTCTTTATTCTGAGAGAAACTTTGCGTTTTAGATGTACAGGAGCATGAAGGGACATACGATTCTCGCATCAATGCAACAGGAGATGGAAGAAAATGTGCATGTTAACGATCATCACCCAATCTGCTCCAACTGTTCATCCCAAAGGTAACCCACCATATACTTCTAAACAATTACAAACGTATCAAAAATAAACCCATGCTAATGAAGTAGATCAAACTTTAAAATATGGAGTTTCTTTTATAACATCATATACTATCTATTTCTCTTTTTCTTAACACAAACATATATAATTATAGTGCTCATCCAATTAAATTAAACTAATATTTTTTTTGAATACGAATATTTATTATATGGATTCAACTAGTAAGTAATTGAACGTTAAATTTATCCCTGGATATTTATACTTGTTAAAAAATTTAATTAGGTCTTATAAAGCTCTATTGGTGGAATCGATTCATGGACATTATTGATTTTTATTTGAAACTGCAATGGTCCTATCTCTATTGATTGAATGCTATTTTAGTTGTTTTATATAGAACCAAAGTGATAGACTATTGACATATATAGCAACCTGGCAATCATTGACACAAAACCATTCACAAACTGACATAAATTCCAAACTCTCATCCCCTTTCTCCTATTACAGTTAATGACATAAAATAACCTGTGTAATATGTAGCTATATGCACTATCCCAAAAAGGATCTCCCCACTTGTAATTTTTTACTAGTCTGTAACCGAAAATAAAATCTGCATATATAAAGTGGCTATTCTCTCCATGCCATGTTTCCCTAGATGAGTACCAAAATGCTATTTTAGTTCATTTTTTCTTAAAGAAAAAAGAAAAAAACTTTAATTTCATTATTTTAACATATCAAAGAGTGACACTATATTTAATATTATATATAATTATTTCTTTTTTTTATATGTTTTGCATTCATTAATCGTAAAAATATCACTTTTTTTTCCTGAAATTGGAGACAGCAAAAAGTGTTCTATAAAAGTTGTACATACATTACATGTTTCTGAATTCAGTATTAGTGCTTTATCACTCTCTTTTTTAAATTCATATCACTAATTGTGATCGTTAATTCGCTTACATCCTCTTTCATCATAATCTTCAGATCACAGGGAACTAAATTAAAGGCATCAGAATATGATACGGGGATTGTCAATCAAGAAATTCACCCTTTAGAAAGTAAAGGACTTTCACAGAACAGTGAAACTGATAATTACGATCTAAATCAGGTACTATTTTAATTTACTATTTGATATACTACATGTCTATTTCCTTAAACTAGAGATTCAAACTTTTCAAGTTTTTAAGCATTGAACCATTTGTTTAGAAAACCTTCAGCAAGTTTGGGTTGCCAAACGTTGTTTCTAATTATTGAGTTTATATACCCAAAAACATTTTATCGTTCTTTTAGGACGAATCCTGACATAACAGTAAAATTGTGCTTTGAGGATTTATTAGTCTTGAATTTAAATTCAAAAATAATCTCTTTACATATGAAAGAAAAAGATTGTTTATAATATCTTTCACTCTTACTTTTTCATAGAGAAAAACCTATGCACAATTAAGTATGTAGTTTTTTATCATTTTTTTCTCAAATTTTGAGGTGAAAGTAAATTATTAGTCCTGTAATAATATATAAAAGTAAGAATGAAGGAGTTATAAGGTTTGTTTGCTGACGAAGGAAAAAGAGAAGAAAGAAAAAGTCATGAGTTTAAATTTTTCTCTAACAAAAACTAATAATTAATAACTAATATTAGATGATTAAAAAAATGAAAATAGTTTTCATTAAGAAAAAAATTGAGTTAAGGAAGTACGAACCCAGTATTCTTAGGTCTTGTTTGTATTATAACTTACAAGCAAGAGACAGAAAAAGAAAAAGTAAAATACATTGATATTGCACATATAATTTTGGTTCTTTAGTTAGTCCCCCAGAGTTTACACTTTTATTTCTTTAGTTTAATGATATAGCTTTCGTTTGTACGTACTTATAAGTTTAATGAAGTCATTTAATATTATTATCAATGAAATGCACTTTAATTTATATTGAGTAGTTGATAAAATTCTACAACTCGTTTTTTATGATACTCAAATAATATTTATTTTACTATTTTACAGGAACCCGAGTCAAGTACATGCTTATTTAGCGGTACGTCAAATGAAGAAAATAGTAGGGCAATGAAATTTCTTGATCTCTCATTCTCTTTTGGCTCTCCACTAACTCCAACGATGGACGGCGATCAAGAGAGAATGCGCTTTTATTCACCAAATACAGCAGATAATCATGTAATCGATTCTAATTCTGTACAATCTCATGGGAGCAATTATATAAATTTAGACCTAACAATATAAATATGTATCATTTCTGTAAGCACGTAAGCAATATTTATTCGTATAGGCTTAGGGTTTTGGCAAAGATTTATAAAAGCTAATGAGTTATTGTATTATCTCTAACAATTAAAATGGTTTAAGCAGGCTTCTATTTAAGTTGCTTAATATTGTTTTTATAGTTATCTTTTGTGCGTATTTAGTGAGTTTTGGTTTTTCAGATCTAATGTTTATCCTGCATGAACTCAAATTTATGTTTTTCACTTGAGATTTCACACAGCTAAACGACTTGAACGTACATAGATATGTTAGTCTTTTATTTATTTATTAGTTTTTAAATATCAGCAAACAAAACAGATTTTATAACATGAGGTACCAGTAGTACCAATGAGAGTACATAAGGAAATAAAACATAATTACAGGGTAAGAAAGGAATTGCCGCACCTGACCTATTGATGGGTACCAAGCAAAGTGGCAAAGTAACAAAGTGTAAACTGAAGTAAACTAGTAACTCAGAAAAA
>QARZ01040765.1:113833-131978 GCA_013407115.1 Glycine latifolia | reverse complement strand
ATGAAAGCATCACTCTTGGATTTTAAAAATAAAGTCCATGTGAATCTATAATAGTCATCAACTATTACAAGTCCATAGTAATTACCTCCTAAGCTCATAGTTCTTGAAGAACCAAACAAATCCATATTAAGCAATTCTAGATGTCTTTAGGTGGAAACAAAGTTTTTATTTTGAAAAGAGATGTTGGTTTGTTTCCCCTTTTGACAAACATCACATGGTTTGTCCTTTTCAAACTTAAGTTTAGGTAAACCAATGACTAAGTATTTTCTAATAAGCTTGTTCATGTAATGCATGTGAATGTGACTAGCTTTCCTATGCCACAACTATGACTCGTCAATCTTACTTACTAGACAATTAATATTATGAATGAATGCATGTTTAATAGCAATCAAGTAGATGTTTCCCTTTCTTTTTCCTACATGAATGACCTCACCGGATTGACCATCACATATCAAGCAACAATTATCATTAAAGGATACCCTTAAGCCTTCCACGTACAGTACATTTCTGATCTTGGGTTAAAAGTTGTCACCTATATTGCCTTCACCTATTATCTATCCTTTATTGTTGTCTCCATAAGTGACAAATCATCCATCCTTTAAAGTCAGATTTGTAAGCATGGACTTGTCACCCGTCATGTCTCTAGAGCATCCACTGTCTAAGTATCATAATGATGTTTTAGCTCTAAGACACACTTCTGATTCAGCACATGAGTCATCTTCATCAATTATTGAAGTTAGGTAGACATTTGTTTCTTCATTTTCACTTGATGATTAAGAAGTTGTTGAGGCATTTTCTTCCCATGCAATGTAGACTTTCTTGGATTTTCCTTCTTTCTTTGCTTTCTTTTCACCTAACTGCTTTTTCAAAAATATAGGACATTTAAATTTAATATGGCCTTGCTTACCACATTCAAAGCAGTTGAAGTTAATGTTGTTGTTGTTGTTGTTGTCACTCCTTTTGTTGAACTTGGTGAACTTTCTATTCTTGTTCTTCTTCATGAATTTGCTGAATCTTTTAACTATTAGGTTCAGATTCTCATCACCTTCATCTTCACTTGAGTCATCTTCTTTTTCCACATTTGAGGATGCAGCTTTCAACAAAATACTCTTTTGTTTCTTGTCTTCATCTTCTGCATGTGATGTATGGCTGAACCCATTAGCCATGAATTTCCCAAATCTACATTGCATTGAAACCCAAACTTCAAGCATTTCTCAAGGACACAAAGCTATCCAGTTTTCACGAAAATGCATGGTTGTCTATGATTTTTAATTTCAGCAATGGAAAGTGGAAGAAAGGTAAGGGATGAAGGTGGTTGGCACCATGGAAAATCTTTCCAATAAGCCTAGGAAGAATCGCCATAATACCATGAAGCCATTCATAAGAAACAAGAGATTCTTGCACAAGAACTTGAGAAAAACTCTCACAACAATTTTCAGAATTGTATTCAATGATATCAAAGTTGTTTACAATAGTTTTTGAGACAGCTTATATGCAAAAAATTACAAAGCTTAAATGCACATGAAACACAAATGAAATGTAGTGCAATCTAAGAAGCTAAATGCAAGCTAAATGAGGTTTGTAGTGCAAGCTTCCCTAGGGAGTCTTGGCTGGTCCAAACTCGTGCCAAGGTGCAGCCGAGGTGCAGTATTTTGAGCCTTAAGGCGCAGGTTTCAGCTTCTAGTTGCAGCCCACAATTCACACACAAGTGCACTTACAAAGCTTTACACTAATGCACTAAAAGCCTTTTTATTAAAACTAATTTTGCCACTAACAAGTGATGGAATTTATGGAATTAAATTCAACTTTAGAATACAAAATCCAGCCCTTATTATTCTTGAGCTGGTGTGCTTCTTCATGCTTGTCCAAATTGGCTTGGATGTGGTCTTGAAGTGCTTGAGTTCTAGCTCTTGTCATTGGTCCTTTAAAGCTCATCAAATGAAGTGCTTCAAGCTCTCCTTCTAGACTTTTAGCTTGCAATCGACCTCTATCATCCCCTCCTTCTTGAAAGGAACTTGACCTTAAGTTTGCTTCCTCATTTGTACCTACAACATACAAAGAAAGATCACAAACATTGAAAGTATTACTCATACTATACTCACTAGGCAACTCAAGTTTGTAAGCATTGTTGTTAATCTTATCTAAATTCTTGAAAGGTCCATCTTCTCTTGGTTGAAGCTTGGATTTCCTTTCATGAGGAAATCTATCCTTCCTCAAATGAAGCCAAACCAAATCTCCTTCATTAAAGATCACTTGATTATTGTGCTTATTGGCTTGCTTTGCATATTGTTCCATCTTTCTCTCCACATGTGCCTTCACTTGTTCATGCAATTTCCTAACATAAGAAGCTTTAGACAAAGCATCATGATTAATCATAGAAGAAGTGTTAGGTAATGACAATAAATCAAGAAGAGTTAAAGGATTAAAGCCATAAACAATTTGAAAAGGAGATAAGGAGGTAGTTTTGGGAACCACTCTATTGTAAGCAAACTTAATGTGAGGTAGACATTCCCACCAAGTCCTCAAATTGCCCTTGATGTAGCATCTTATGGTGAGGTTGTTTATTGCCCTCCAATCCGTGCACATTCTCCATGTTTCCTCCTTCTTAGGCACAAGAATAATTGGCATGGCACAAGGACTTATGCTCTCACGAATCCACCCTTTGTCAAGTGGCTTTTCCACTTGTGCTTGTATCTCTTTTGCTTCCATGGGTGAAGTCTTATATGCTGGCCTATTTGGAAGTGAACAACCTGGAATTAAATGAATTTGGCGCTCTATGCCTCCTAAAGGAGGCGAGCCATTAGGTACTTCTTTTGGAAAAACATATTCATATTCCTCCAAAAGGGATTGCATAGCTTTGGATAGTTTTTCTCCTTTCTTTTCAACATGTAAACAAATAGAGTTAGGAATCATATAATAAAGAGGGTTTTTGGCCAATAACACTCTCTTAATTTCCTTTTCACTCAAAAACAAGCTCTCTTTAGTCTCATGAATTATTATGCTATCATTCTCTTTCTCTTTTCTTTTCTTCTCACTAGTTTTTCTCTTTGGTAGCTCACTATTCTTTTCTTTTTTGGGTGCAGTATTTTTTTCTTTCATTCTCTTTTCTTTTATCCTCACTTGATCTTCACACACTTGTCTAGGAGTCAAAGGCCTCAAAATAATTTTCTTGCCTAAGTGCTCAAACTCAAAAGTATTCTCCATGCCATTGTGTATCACTTTCCTATCATATTGCCAAGGCCTTCCAAGAAGAATATGTCTAGCCTCTATAGGTACAATATCACAAAGAACTTTATCAATATAAGCATTAATAGTAAAAGGAATGAGCACTTGAGAATTTACCACAACTTCTCCACTTTCACTAAGCCATTATAGCTTGTATGGCCTTGGATGCTTGGTTGGCAAGTGTAATTTCTCCACAATTCTTGTACTAGCCACATTGGTGTAGCTGCCCCCATCAATGATAAGTGAGCAAACTTTCTTTTCAACTACGCACCTTGTGTGAAAAATATTTTCTCTTTGGGTCTCATCTTTTTCTAGGCAAAAGTTGCTCAACATTCTCCTTACCATCAAAAGATCACCTTCTTCGGCCTCCACAAGTGTAAGTTCTTCTTCTTCACTTGAAGAACTAGATGAGACACTTGAAGATTCACTCTTTATGTTTCCATCCTCTAGCAAAATCATAGTTCTCTTGTTAGGACATTGGAAAGCAATTTGACCCTTACCAAGGCACTTGAAACATTTGATATTGTTTGATCTTGTTGGAGTTGGTTGCACAATTTTTTTACTTGAGCTTTCCACCTTTTATTCTTTATTTTTCACTTGAGAAACCTCCCTTTTAGGCTTGTCTTTCCAGCTGGAAGTTGCAGCCCCATTGGTCTTGGAAAAGGAAGCTTTTCTCCTTTTTAGTTATTGCTCCACCCTTTTGAGCTTTGTGGACTAGCTCCTCAATTGTTGTATAAGAATGTAGCTCCATCACATCTTGAATTTCTCTATTCAAGCCATGAAGGAACCTAGCCATGGTTGCTTCTTGGACCTCCACAATTTCAGCCCTCATCATCATTAATTCCATTTCCTTATAGTATTCATCAACACTTTTGTAGCCTTGGAAATGTCTTTGAAACTTGTTGTGGACTTCTCTTGTATAATAAGTTGGAACAAATCTTTCTCTCAAGCACCTCTTCAAGTCATTCCAGCCATGTATTCTTTCTCTCCTCAACCTCTCTATGTTCATTAGAATTTGGTTCCACCACACCAAAGCATAGCCACTAAACTCAAGAGTTGCTAGAATCACTTTCTTTTGTTCATCAAATTGTTGGCATGAGAAAATTTGTTCTACTTTCATCTCCCACTCAAAGTAAGTTTCGGGATTATTATCACCATAGAATTTTGGAATTTTTATTTTTACTCCACTCAATCCTCCATTCCTCCCATCTCTCTTCTCTTCTCAACCTCCAATCTTCTTCATCTCTATTTTGCCTCCTATGAATGTTTCTTCTATTATTTTCTCTCCTATCCTCCCTCTCACTCCTCTCATCATAATAATTTTCTCCATGAGAAGAACCATACTCACTCACCCTCCTACTACCATGAGCCTCTCTATCCACACTACCATTTGGACTACTCCTTCTTTGAGTCTTCTTTTGTAACTCCTCAAATTTTTCATCCATTTTGGTTTGCAAGTTTTCCATTTGTTTTGTCATGGCTTTTATCAACCTAGAGGTCCTAGGTGACAAAGCCTCTCCTCCACTTGAACTCATCCTTCAAAACAAATGGTTAGCAAAAACAAGTATATAAAAAAAAATTCTCACCACTCTTTAAGTGTTTGTCACTCACACTCGTGTTTGCACACTTTATCTTGGTTTTTCTTTAATGTTCTCTCTTGCCTTTTTCCACTCTAGCTTCTTTATCGTCCATAAGCAACACTCATGTTAGACTCTTTGAATCACCTGCAAGAAAAACATAATTCAAATGTTGAGGTACTGTGTTTACCTCCTTTATTGATTCTTGATTCTTCTTTTCCTCTGACAATTCTTCAAAGAGAGATTGTTGGTAAGGAATTTCTTTGAAAGCATGTAGCTGTTGGAGATAATCTGAATTCTCATTTTCTTCATATTCACTCATTTCCTCAAATGCTTCAGTCAATGTTTTCTCTGAACAATTTTTTCTTTGAATTGACCTCTTGGAGTCAGAAATTACTTCATCCAAGACATCCACTGTAAAACACTCCCTTGGTTCTTTTGGGTTAACCTGTGTGTTTGCTGAAAAAGGTCCATTGCTATGCTCAGATAGTTGTTTTGCAAGTTGTCCAACTTGAACTTCAAGATTTTTAATGGAAGCCTCAGTGTTCTTTTGATTTGTGATGGACATCTGCATAAACTGAGTTAGAGTATTTTCCATTTTTGATGTTCTATCAGGCTGAGCTTCTTGTTGTTGTTGTGGTGGACCCATATTTGAAGAACCTACATAAGAGTTGTTAAAGGGACCTGCAAAAGAAGAGTTAGTGGGACCATAATATGCATTATCATTTTGCTGCCTCCAGCCATAAGGCTGATTTGTGTTGGATATAAGGGGAGCAACAAGATGAAGCTTGTTCCTTAGAAGAATGTTTTGAGCTTTTCACATGTCTTGAAGATTGTAATTTAAATTAAGTGTATGAGAGGCCAATCTTTTGATCCTTGCATTGCATGCACATAATCATTAACAAGCTTACATGTTTTCATTAAAAGTATCAAAGCTATTCATGTTTTTAAAAGAAATCAATAAGTCATGGTTAATGTTTTTGGAAAAATGTAATCTTACCGCTTTAATCAATTACACAACGTTTTAATCGATTATTTGCTTCATTTTAAATCAGGAAAAGTCCTGATGAACATTGTAATCGATTACATGACTCTTGTAATCGATTACATAGTAAAAACAAAAAGCTTGCCTCATTGCTTTAATCGATTACCAAACATTGTAATCGATTACACAAGCTTGCTTCACAATGTACTTCACTGCTTTAATTGATTACAGCTCGGTTTAATCGATTATTTTGTTCGTTGTTAAACCCAGAATAAGCTATAAACACTTTAATCGATTATTTAACGATTTAATCGATTACATATGCTATTTTAATCGACTATTTGGCGCATTGTAATCGATTACAGTCTGTTACAGAAAGCTGTTATAAATTGAATAAAGGCTTGTCTATTTTTGCAACTTGAATGCTTTGAATTTTCTGAATATACACAAGCCTTCTCAAAGTTAGAAATTGATTTTCTGGGTTAACTAAGTTCTTGTCCCACTCTTTAATCTTCATGGGTTTTGAATGATTTCTTGGGCAAGAGTTTTCAAAGAAGTTTTGGAGAGCATGTTCTGAAATCCTTTTTTGCAATTCAATTCTGATTGGTAAACCATATGCATCTACATTCATTGGATCATTAGGTTGTTTCTCTCCATTTTCTTTGATTGTAAATTCGTTTTTGTATTTTTGGTTATTTGAAGCTATTGTAAAGGATTCTTTGAAGCTTGTGCTAGAGTAGTGTTCTCTAGAGGAAGAAGAGAGTAGTGTTCTCTGGTTCATAATCACTAGGAGTCTAATAGAGTTTAGATTTCCATTCTTTATCTAGGTTTGATAAAGGGTGATTGTTGTAAAGCTTGTAAAGAACTGAAATTTATAATAGCCGAACTCTAATCTAGTGTTGGTTAGAAGAAACTGAATGTAGCTTCTCTTGAGAAGTGAACCAGTATAAATTCTTGTGTTGATTTTCCATTTCTTAATCTCTACTAGTTATCTTGTTCATTTGTTCTTGGTATTATTATCATTACTCAACAAGTCCTGTTTTAAACAATTGATTTCTTAGGCTGAGTGGTTTGATTGATTAAAAGCATTCTTGGTTTAAAAGTGATTAAGATCCTTTATCTCTGGTTTTATAAATAAATTTTTTAAAAAGGCCAAGTTTAAACCAATTCACCCCCCCTCTTGGTTAATGTGGGTATTCCTATTATTTTCAATTTGAAATTGGACCACCTATGTAGCATTGGTAATTTCCTTGAAAGTTCTGTTGAGGTCTAGTCTGATTCTGCAAATAATGAGCCTCATCTTCTTATTGAAAATTAGCAGGTGCTGAACAATGGCCATTCTGATGGTCAACACCACAGAAATCACATCTTAGAACTTGTTGAACTTGATGAGCTTGGTATGTTTTCTTTGACCTTCGATGCTGAAATTGTTGAGGAAGTTGGCCTATATGTGTTGTTAAGGCCTCTAATTGTTGAGTCACGAGTTTATTCTGAGCTAGAATTGCATTCTAAGTATCCAGCTCCATTACACCTTTCCTTTGAATCAGAGATCTATCATGGTGAGACTGGTAATCACTGGCTGCTATGGAGTCAATGATTACAACTGCTTCCTCTGGGCTCTTTGACATCATCGTACCTCTAGCTGAGGCATCAAGAATCATCTTTGTTTGAGGTCTCAAACCACTACAGAAAATATGTAGTTGTGCACCATCATCAAAATTATGGTTTGGGCACCTCCGCAGTAAGGATTTGAATCTCTCCCATGTCTCACAGAAAGGTTCATCAAACCCTTGGGAAAAAGTAGCAATGGCTGATTTTGCGCTTATGAATCTGGATGGAGGAAAAAATCTAGCAATAAATTTTTCCTCCACTTCTTCCCTAGTGCTGAGACTTTTGTTTGGTTGGGATTGGAGCCATGTTTTTGCTTTACTTGTCAAGGAGAATGGAAAAGCTCTGAGATAAACAGCTTTAGAATCTTTATCAGAAGCTCCCATGGTACTGCACAGCTCCATAAAGGTAGAAAAATGAGTCTATGGATCTCCATGGTCCATCCCTGCAAAGGGATGTGAGCCAATCAGACTGAGCAATGCTGGCTTCAACTCCACAAACTTGTTGTTGAAAGGAGGGATGACTATGCTATTGTAATGCTTTGGTCCTTGTTGCTAAGCATAGTCACCAAGAGTCCTCCTTGGTGGTCTATTTCCTTCTCCTCCTTTACCAGCCATAATGTCAATTACAGGTGGCTTTTGAAGGAAAATAAAATAGAAGATTAACTTGGTGGCTTATTAGTTATTTGTTTCTTATTCTTCCTATTTTTCCTTTCTGCCTTGGTAATTTCTGGATCAAATAATGTTTTATTTGCAGAAAACTTATCTCGCATATACGAAAAAAGAACAAACTCAAGTAACCCGTAAGTACCGAGGTTAGTGAAAATAAAATGTAAGAAAAGAGAATTTATACAAAATAAAAATAAATTAAATAAGGAAAGTAAATAAAAAGGTCCTACTAAACTGAAAAATTAAATCTAAAAGAACTAAGTAAGTGACTCAATTTCTTGACAACGACGCCAGAAACTTGTTAGACTCTTGGCAAGCGTACCAATTGTCGTTGCAAGTTACATAATTTATAAAAGATCGTCTCCACAGGGACTTGAGTTACTCAGTTAATCCAAATAAAATTTAACAGTTCAATAGATATGTACAATGAGTATGGGCAAAGTTTGATGGTTTTACAGAAATAACGTAAATAGTGCGTCGAAAATTAAGGAAATAATGGAAACTAATAAAATGATTTTAATTAATTGAAGAGAACATAGGATTGGGTTTCATCATTCATACCCTTAGTATCCAATTAATATTACCATGTATAAATCATTTTTCACCATTACTGATGCACACATTAATTCACCTCGAATCGATCCCTCGCATTCGAGAATTCTAAGGATATTTACCGAATATCGACCCCTCGCATATGAAGTAAATAACCCAGCATTACAATCATAATCGTGTGCTATTTGTAATCTAAACGTTATGATCTATTCCCAACAACGTAACATAAAGAGTGAAATCATGTAGTTCAAATCCTAAGAGTACTCTCCAGTTAAACTTAGAACCTTATTTCATGAAACTAGTGATCAAATAGAATCAAGCATTAAGAACATAATGAAATCACTAGAATGAGTAGAAAAGATTCATACATATATCAAATATTAAAAGAGATACATAAGGATACAAAAGATTACATCCAATCCTTAGGAGAAACTAACCGATCATGGTGTAGAGCAAGAGATCAATAGAAGACATGACGAAGGTAGCGATCCCCAACCCGTTCTTGTAGAGTTTCCACTCTTTTTCTCTCTTCTCTCACCTCTCTCTAAACCTCTTGGGCTGTTCCTATGTTCTCCCCCTCCAAAACCATTGCCTTCCTTCACCTTTGCATGGATATTTATAGAAAAAGGTCACCTGCTTAGGCCCATTCACCCCGGCAAGTGTTTTAGCCTTTTTAACTCGCCTGGGCAAGCTTAATGCTTTGTCCTGATGGCTTCATTCACCTAGGCGACCATTTTAGCCTATTTTTACTCGCTTGGGCAAGTTAAAACATTCTTCTGGAAACACCTATTTGCCCAGGCGACCAAATTGTGCATGAATCACTCGCCCAGACGAGTTAAAGCCTTAATATGTTGGCCTGGGCGAGTTCTGGGCCATTTTGCTTCAGGAAATGTCCTTTTTGCCCCTTTTGCTTGTCTTGTTTACTTGGAATGCTCTGGATACTATTAAACTTTATTAAAACTCTGGATTTGAGTGAATGAATCTTCCAAAATGTGAATAACACCCTATATAATTACAAAATATATAGCAAGTAGGTTTAGGACAATTTAATCAAAGAAATTTACTAAAATCAAAAGATAAGTGCCTAGCATTATAACCCCTATTTTTTACTAAAATATGGCACTTATCAACTCTCAATCCAATCAAGCTTCTTTGCTATAGTGAAATAGGAAACAATTCTAGGCTAGGCTCAAGAGTCCAAAGAACAAGAAAACTCTAAGACAAAACCTTGGAATTTTTAAGAGACAAGCAACAAAAGCAAAATTTTGGAAAAGCACAAACTCAAAGTGGAATTTAATGAGACAACTCAAGGAATACTATGGCTGTACCAAACTGCACAAGGAGGATATGCCAATCAAATTCAATTGTTAGAAGCCAAATTTCACAAAGATTGCATGTCAAACAAGTTCACTTAGTTTTGTGGTTCAAAAGAATTTTTAAACTTTTGCAATTTTTCGTTGCTTCTAAATTCTATTTTTCTTTGTAATTTTCCAGCCACTAATTCAATACTTTCTTGGATGCACTTTGATTGTTTTTCCAGCCACAATTTCACAAACACTTGGGCTGCACTTTGCTTGTTTTTCTTTTGAACAAGTTCAATAATCCTCTAAGAAATTGATGAATCACGAAAATATGATGTATAAAAATTGTAAAATTTGCTTCTAACAACTCAATTCATTTTAGGCATGAGAGTAGAATCAAAACAAGTGGTCATACAATACAAAAACACTAACTAACACAAGTTTACAAGAATCAAGACTAGAAAATTAGAAAAATATCAAGAACACATGAAGCACATGAAGAACATGAACACATGAAATCACATGAAACTTGAAGAAAGACACATGGGTTATGTGGCGGATCACTACACAAGACTAACCCACCAAGGATTTTTTACAAAAACACAAGAACACTGGGAAAAGAAAGGATTTCAGATTTTTGAAAAGTTGCAGAATTTTATACCTTTGAAGAACTTTTAAGAACTGAACTTGAAGAAGAATTCCACAAGGATTAGGCTCTAGATACCACTTGATGTATGGCTGAACCCATTAGCCATGAATTTCCCAAATCTACCTTGCATTGAAACCCTAACTTCAAGCTTTTCTCAAGGACACAAAGCTGTCCAGTTTTCACGAAAATGTATGGCTGTTTGTGAGTTTTAAATTCAGCAAAGAAAGGTGGAATACAGGTAAGGGATGAAGGTGGTTGGCACCATGGAAAAGCTTTCCAGTAAGCCTAGGAAGAATCGCCACAATACCATGAAGCCATTGATAAGAAACAAAAGGTTCTTGCACAAGAACTTGAGAGAAACTCTTACAACAATTTTCAGAATTGTATTCAATGACATCAAAGTTGTTTACAACAATTTTTGGGACAGCTTATATGCAAAAATTACAAAGCTTAAATGCACATGAAACACAAATTAAATGAAGTGCAATCTAAGAAGCTAAATGTAAGCTAAATGAGGTTTGTAGCAGTGTTATTAAAACCCGTTCGGACCGGTCAGTAGAACCGGTTAAATCGGGAACCGGAGGTAGTTCCGGGCCGGATTAGGTGTGGAACCGGCCATGCAAGTGACCCGGTTAGGCCCGGCAAGAACCGGCCAATTTTCGAAGAACCCGACGACCCGGACGAGTTTAAGAACTCGGACCGGGTCATGCTCATGTCATCGCCGTCGGTTGTCCAACCTTCACTCAAGCACGTCGTTGCTCTTCTCCGTCGTGATGGTGTGTGCGTTTGAGAGAAGAAGGGAGTCTGTAATTGGCGGAATATTTCAGTTCTCCTTACCGTGTTTGTTTATGCTATAATCTTGTTCTTCTTCGCTCTCGCTTCTGCCACGCTTACCATTTCCATGCATACCGTTCCCTCTCCGTCATAATCCTCAAACCAGACCACCATCCACCAGCACAACAAATGAAGAGAGAAGAGGCGCAACATTAAACAAATGAAGAGAGAAGAAGCGTTGCAGTTACGCTCATATATATACTAGGAGAAGAGGCGCAACATTAAACAAATGAAGAGAGAAGAAGCGTTGCAGTTACGCTCATATATATACTAGGATTTTTCTAATTTTCATATTGGGCCTAATTTGCTTTCTGCACCCATTATTGCTTTCTACAGTTTTTATATCAAATTTCGAAATGGACTTTTGTGTTTTAATTTACGTAATTTCTATTTGCATTCTTTTTTATTATTAATACATTTTAATTGTGTTATCAACTTTAATACTTCAATTTTTATTTTGGATTTTTCAGTATAGAATTATGGATGAATTTTTCTTAATCAAATAATGTTAGTCATATATCTATATATAATATAATTTTGAATTTTTTTAATATAGACCGGGTCAAACCGGACCAATTACTGACCCACCGGTTGGACCACTGAACCAGTGACCCACTACCTCGACCGTGTCAATGACCGAACCGGTTTTTATAACACTGGTTTGTAGTGCAAGCTTCCCTAAAGAGTCTTGGCTGGTCCAAACTCGTGCCAAGGTGTAGTATTTTGAGCCTTAAGGTGCAGTTTTCAGCTTCTAGGTGCAGCCCACAATTCACACACAAGTGCGCTTACAAAGCTTTACACTAATGCACTAAAATCCTTTTTATTACAAATAATTTTGTCACTAACAAGTGCTGCAATTTATGGAATTAAATTCAACTTTAGAATACAAAATCCAGCCTTTATTATTCTTGAGTTGGTGTGCTTCTTCATGCTTGTCCAGATTGGCTTAGATGTGATCTTAAAGTGATTGAGTTCTATCTCTTGTCATTGTTCCTTTAAAGCTCACCAAAGGAAGTTCTTCAAGCTCTCCTTCTAGACCTTTAGCTTGCAATGGACCTTCATCAGCATGTGTTAGTGATAAGCGTTTGTCGTGTGGCTTCAAAACAATTAAACTACGCTAATTCTGTAGCACAGGATTAACCTAGGTCGACTCAAAGACACAATCAATATGGTTCCAACTTCAATTCACTAGTAAATAATGGGGGGATTTTTATCAAACAGTTTGTATGGGCTAAATGAAAATTGCAAAAATACAAACTACGATTAAAGATTAATGCAGAAACTAACAGAATTGATAACAAGTAATGTAAAACAGATTAAAGAGCATCAATCCAATTCACCAAACCAAGCTATTTGAATCATCATCATTCTCAGAAATTTATCCTATTGTGAAAGTTCATTCAATTTCATTAGGAGCAGTTCAATCGAATTAACTCCTAAATTAATTGAAACCACAAACCCTAATTGAAATATTATCCAATTAATCTGTGCTTTATATTCAAAATTAGGACATGAATCCATAACCTAATCCGCTTTCAATTCTAAATGCATTCATAATCATGAAAACAGAATAGCAATTGAAGAAGAAAGTGAACATTCACACAGAATTTGAAATACTAAACCAGAACTCAAATTCTCCTCTTGCTTGGATTGGATCCTTAGATTGAGTGATTATTTAGCCTTCCATGATGATCATCAAGGAAAGCCCCATGAAATAAGTGCAGAAAAATGGAAGAATAGCAAAGTGTAAATGAAGAAGATGAAGAACAATGAAGAACAAATGAGAGAAAATGAAGAACAAGCTTTTGATTCTAAAAACTTAAAAAGAGAAAAATAAAGTTGTTTGTGCAAAATGTAATGTGTGCTGTCCAAGTTTCACTAAGGTCACTAATATGTAGTGACTAAGTCTGAAGAAAAGAATGGGCCATGAACAAAACCCATCAATTCTAATTATTTGCTATTTACAACCATAGAATCAAATTCGCAGCCTAAAATTACAAGTGCAGAGGTTCTGATTTCGAAACTTAAAATGACTCTCCAAATGATAGAATTGGCCTCGGGCTATTTCTAGCAAACTTGTAGATATTTTTGTTATCTTTCCAGGGACTCCTAGAACACTCCATTCGGAGTTCCGTAGAGCTCTGTAGGTCCTGTACAAGCCAGATACGTCAAGTGAGCTTAAAATCCGAAAATACGCAACAATTAGCAATTAAGCCCACTAACTTGCCTAAGACAAAAAATGAATTAGAATGGGAAAATAAAAGTCCAAGAGAAGTCAAATAAGCTAAGAATGATAGAAAAATATTTAACTAAAGGCACTCCATCAGTTAGTTGAGACATTTCTAACTCATACTCAAGTAACTTACCAAATAGTGCAGCCATAGACATCTTTGATAGATCTTTAGACTCATTGATTGTTGTCACCTTTGATTGCCATGGTCTTGTTAAGCATTTCAAGATCTTGATGTTTAATTCCTCAGCATCAAATGTCTTTCCAAGACCAAGAAGATGATTTACAATGTGTGTGAATCTGGTTTGGAGTTGAGATATGTTTTCAGTTGTGTTCATCTTGAACATCTCATACTCATGAATCAAGGCATGCTTCCTTGATCTTCTTACTTCATTTGTCCCTTCATGAGTGATTTCTAACATTATGCACATCTCCTTAGCACTCTTGCCCCTAACAATCCTGAAAAATTCATCAGGTGATATTGCAAAGATTATCCTATTCTTTGCTTTGAAATCGTATTGAACTACCCTCTTTTCTACGTCTGGCATCTCATCCTATTCTTTGGGAATCATTTCATTATCTACAATTTTGATTGGAATCAAAGGACCTTTTTCTATTGCATTTCATGCACCAGTGTTATTTGATTGAATGAAAATCTGCATTAAGTTTTTCCAAAATTTGAAATGCTCACCTTCAAACATCGGAGGATGAATGAGGGAGGCATCTGTAACACCCCAAAATTTTGGGAATTACAGTCAATTACTAGGATAAAATAATAATTAGAGGCAGTACAGAAGGATTTAGGGGAAAAGATGAAAATACCCATGAATATTTTGAAAATGACCAAAATGACTTCAGAAATTTGTGGGAACCTGAATATAGGATAAAATACTTTCAGAAAACAAAGTATCAGCAAGGTTGGAGGCAGAGAATCCTAAAATAGAATTTCTACAAATTTTGGAAGATAGGTCGAAAAGAGCTTAATCTAGACTACCTCAGGTGTCAGAAAATTATAGGAAGAGGATGGACATAATCTAAAGAATTTTCTCTTAATTATGAGAGGAATAAGTGTTCTAAATAAGTTAGTTTAATAATCTTAATAATTCAAAACAAAATAGACTAATAAGAATTCAAGTAAAATTATTACATGTAATTAAAAGAAAAATTGGTTGATTTGAATTCCTAATACAAGTTTTGGCCGTGTGATCTAGGTTCAAAGGATAAAACTTTAAGAAGCTTCAATATTGGCCACATGGAAGGCTAAGAAGCTTGAAAATTCCTATTGGTCCAAGTAGAAAACTAGACATAAATGACTTAAGGAGATATTTGTTGAAGAAAAACTTCCTCTTGATTCCTTTGGACCCGTAGACATTTCTACACATTATTTCAAAGATCCCAACGGTCCAAAGTTAGATATATAAGATAGTAATATACCTTTAAAATTTCAAGAAGATCCAACGGTTAATGAATTCAGAACAACTATTTTACTAATACGGGTTTTTGGGAAAAGCTACCTCACGGATTTGCCTAAAAATCAAAGTGAATGCACCTTAGGCAAGCTAATACACGTGCAAGGCTGGATGATAGTAGAATGGTGTGGAATTTTCAAGATTTAGGACACTTGTAAGGTGAGAAAGCTTTGGCCAATAAAATGAAAACAACCAAAAAGCAAGATAATCATGGACTTTGGAGATTTTTGTAGAAAAAGCCAAATGACCTAGCCTATAAAAGGAGTAATGGGGGCCAAGATGGAGACCACTTCACGTGTGATACTCCTCTTCCATCTTACATCCCTTCACTTTGAATTAAAAAGCAAAACAAAGGCCACACCTTGAGAAGTTCACGTGGAAAGCTAGGAAACTTTGGAGGAAAGTCGTCTAAAAGTTTCAAGGAGAAAGCAAAGGTATGGGGAAGTTTATGATGGGCTTAGTTTGAATATTACCTACATGAAGATTCTTATTTGATTTTATAAGTATTTAAGCTTTTCATGTTAAGTGTTTGATGAAATGCTTCAAAGAACCAAAGATTGCTATATGAATGGTTATTTGATTTAGCAACTTGCTTTTAGAGTTATAGATAATTGTTGAATAGATACCTTGAATCTAACCTAATTAATGGAAGCTAAAATGATCTACAACTATATAGAAATAATTATTTAGAAGTATAGTGCTTAGTAGAATATTTAGTTACAAGTATAGGATTTTAATAGAATATTTAGTTACAAGTATAGGATTGATTTAAGGGATTCTATGATTACTTGAGTTTATATATATATTTAATTGGTGCTAAACTTATGTTGACTTGAATTTATAAATATTTTCTTTTAATGAAGTATGTAAAGAGTTTCTAAAGTTTAGATGGTTTGCTTTGAGTAAATAAAGTGATATAGCTTGCTAAAATAAATCTTTTGAGTATATTTGTTATGATATTAGGTTTATGTTGAAATTACGTATGTTATGTTGAACCAATTGGACTGTGATGATTTAGGACTTGTTCTGATGAATCTATGAAGTGGACTGTTATTGTAGAATTGGGATGTTGTATAAGTTATTTTCTTTTGAAGCCTGGCGGGGGCATAAGACCGTGTTATTCTAATTCTGTCTGGCGGGGACATAAGACCGTGTTATTTTAATTCTGTCTGGCGGGGACATAAGACCGCGTTATTTTATATTCTGTCCGGCGGGGACATAAGACCGCGTTATTTATATTTGAGCCTGGCGGGGGCAAAAGACCGTGGTATTGTATATCTGTGTGGTGTATGGCTGATTTGATTTGAACTGTGCACTGTGATGAGGTAAATTGATTAAGGTGTGGATTATGCTTGTCGCTTATTTTATAAATAATATTATAACTATGTGGGTATATATATTTCTTTATGTATGTTTTATTCAAACTATGTGTGTCATGAACTTACCCTATGGTTGTGTCTATGGTTGACACCTGTGATGACCCCAATTTATTTGGGTGAGCAGAGGAACAGGAAAGCATAAGTTGTAGAAGATATTGGAGAGGGGTGATAAAGAAGATTTGATTAACTGTATGCTGTAATTTGTAATGTTCTGTGGCATGTACGTTGTGTTAGATCGTTTGTATACTATTTTGGATACTGTAATTTGGGACTGTATCAAGAACTGTATCATTATAAATTAACCGTGGTGAGGAAGAATTGTTTATATTACGAACGAATCATAAAAGCTGCAAGCAATTTGCAAGCAAAGCGAAAAGAATTTTCATGAAATTTATAACTAAGATAATTTTAATACAAAGTGGAAACGATAATTCGTCTAAAATCAACCAAGCACGAGAGATGAAAAAGGAGGCGTTACAGCATCCTCCTTGAAGGTAATTTGTGTAGTATTCATTTTCTTTGAAAAAAGATAGAGATCTTAAATAACACTTAAGAACGTGCTCTTGATACCAATTGAAAACAGTATGAACAACACACAAGAACCAAGAGGGGGGGTTGATTGAGTATTTTTAGTTTAATATTTTTCTATTCTTCTTAACTTATTTGACTTCTCTTGGACTTTTATTTTCCCATTCTAATTTAGTTTTTGCCTTAGGCAAACAAGTGGGCTTAATTGATAATTGTTGCTTATTTTCAGAGTTTTTGCTTACTTAACCTATCTTCCTTGTGCAGGACCTACAGAGGTCTACAGAACTCCAAATGATGCATATGAGTAGTCCCTGGAAAGATAAGGAAAAGATATACAAGTTTTTCAGAGATAAGCCTAGGCCAATTCTCTCATTTTGAGGGTCATTTTAGGCTTGGAAGTCAGAACCACTGCACTTGAATTTTGGGCAGCGAAATTGGTGTAATTAGTAATTAGTTAGATTAGTTGGGCTCAATTATGGTCCATCCTTTCCTACTGACTTAGTCAATATATTTTAGTGATTTAGTTATTTGGATGGACACACTTCATTTTAGCAAAAACATATTTTGTAGTGACTTTTAGAAGTTTTTAGAATTAAAACTTTAGCTCTTATTTTCTCTCAACTGTTCTTCATTGTTCTTCACTATTCTTCATTTTCATTTCTGTTCTTCCATTTTCTTGCAATAATTTCGCGGGGCTTTCATTAATGATGATCATGGAAGGCTAAACAATCAATCAATCCAAGGATCCAAGCCCAAGCAAGGAGAATTTGAGTTCTGGTTTGGTATTTCAAATTCTGTGTGAATGTTCACTTTCTTCTTCAATCCTCTATTCAATTTTCATGATTATGAATGTGTTTAGGATTGAAAAAGGATTAGGTTATGGATTCATTTCCTAATTTTGAATTTTAATCACAGATTATTTGGATGATATTTCAATTAGGTTTGTGGTTTCAATTAATTTAGGGGTTAATTCGGTTGAACTGCTTCTAATGAAATTTAATGAACTTTCACAACAAAATAATTATCTGAGAACTATGATAATTCCTATTGCTTGGTTTGGTGAATTTGATTGATGCTTTTTAATCTGTTTTAGAATACCTATTATCAATTCTGTTAGTTTTTATTTTGCTACATTTTTTT
>QARZ01040765.1:60733-83833 GCA_013407115.1 Glycine latifolia | reverse complement strand
GAGCTTAATCTAAGCTTAATTACATGCTTAAAATTTAAGGCATTACAAGTATCAGTCTCAACTTCTTACAGACATAGAGGACAAATGTCTGAGTTAGTGAAACCACAATGCAAACACTTCACATTGGTTTTAATACCTCCCTAAATCGCAGTCCAAAGGAACATCTTGATCTTCTATGGACCACTCTAAATATATCTCCAAATGGAGGTGTTGCTAGACTGTTGGATCCCATCTTAGAGGAAAAGGCCAAAGAGGTTCTAAAAGCCCCGTGAAGGGTGAAAGCCCAGGAGGGGCAGTCCTGTGATTCAGTATCACAAGGAGTAGAAGTTCCAACAATATCCAAAATAACATCTGAAGGAAAGATATCTAGAAAATAGCCTAAAATTCCCCTCACCATTATTACGAAAAAAATGGGCAACATTTTATCCATCAACTCTTAGGGGTGATGGCACCACCTTATCAGTAACAATATGCCCTGCAATGGTTTAAGGATGATTCCAGAAAGACACCCTTTGGCCATTGGACAAGTTCCACACAATGCACAAAAACACATCATTCCACACATTAACAATACCCAGCCAAGCATAGGATTGGTTTTTCTTACTATCACAATTGACATGGTGATGTATGTCTAACCTTATTAGACATTGATTTCCCCAATCTACCTTGCAATGAAACTCACTCTTCAAGATCCCTTCAAGAACTCAAGCTCTCACTCAAGATGTGAAGCAAAAATGGCGTGAAGTAGCTCCAAAGAATTCAGCAATGGAAGATGGATTGAGACAAGGAATGAAGATGGATGACTCCATGGAGAAGCTCTCCAATGAGTCTAAGAAGAATCACCACAATAGAATTGAGAATCCACTGATAAGATCCAAGAAGTTCTTGCACAAGAACAAGAGAGAAAATCTCACAAGAATTTTCAGCTTTCTATTAATTTTCCAAAAGTGTGTACAATATGTTTTGGCTGGCCTTATATAGCCACAAAATTGTAAGCTAAATGCAAGTGAAATGGAAAACGAAATGAAGCTTGGGTACAAGCTAAGGCAGCTTGAGGTGCAAGCTAAAGAAGCTTGAGGTGCAAGCTAAAGAAGCTTATGGTGCAAGCTAATGAAGCTTGAGTTGCGAGTTTCTCATATGATGACACATGGTTGATCAACAATGTGTCAATATGCATTTTACAAGCTTACATGGGTGCTAAAAAAATTACATACAAGTGCACCTACACTAATTTACACAATTGCCACTAAAAGCCTATTTATTGCCACTAAAAGGTGTTGGAATTAAATTCAACTTGAGAGTACAAAATCCAGCCCTTGTTCTTTTTTAGTTGGTGTGCTTCTAAAAGGTGCAAGTTAGCTTTGATGTACTCTTGAAGGGCTTGAGTTCTAGCTCTTGTCATGGGTCCTTTAAAGCTAACCAAAGGTCTACAAGTTCTCCTTCTTGGCCTTGAGCTTGTAATGGACCTCTATCATCCCTTTCTTCTTGAAAGGAACTTGACCTCAAGTTTGCTCACTCACTTGTACCTACATCACACAAAGAAAGATCACAAACATTAAATGTCTTACTCACACCATACTCAGTTGGCATCTCAAGTTTATATGCATTATTGTTGATCCTCTCTAAAAATCTTAAAAGGTTCATCTCCTCTAGTTTGGAGCTTGGATTTCCTTTCTTGAGGAAATCTATACTTCCTCAAATTAAGCAAAACCAAATCTCTTTCATTCAAGACCACTTGCTTGTTGTGCTTATTGGCTTCCTTAGCATATTGTTCCATCTTCCTATCCACATAGGCCTTCACCTTTTCATGCAATTTCCTAACATAAGAAACTTTAGACAAAGCATCATGATTAATCATAGAAGAAGTGTTAGGTAATGGTAATAAATCAAGAGGAGTTAAAGGATTGAAACCACAAACAATTTGAAAAGGAGATAAGGAAGTGGTCTTATGAACCACTCTATTATAAGAAAACTCAATGTAAGGTAGGCACTCCTCCCAAGTTCTCAAATTACCCTTAATGTAGCATCTAAGGAGTTGACCCAATGTTCTATTCACCACTTCGGTTTGGCCATCCGGGTGGCAAGTTGATGAAAACAAGAGCTTTGTGCCAATATTACCCCATAATGTCTTCCAAAAATGGCTAAGAAACTTTGTATCTCTATCACTCACAATGGTTCTAGGAAATCCGTGAAGTCTCACCACTTCCTTGAAGAAGAGATTGGCACTTCATAACCATCATCGTTCTTGTGATAAGGAATGAAGTGTGCCATCTTTGAGAACCTATCAACAACAACAAATATAGAATCCTTTCCCCTCTTGGATCTTGAAAGACCAGACACAAAATCCATGAAAATGTCAACCCAAGGGAAGGTAGGAATAGGCAAAGGTGTATATAAACCATGAGGCATTATTCTAGATTTAGCTTTATGATAAGTAATACCTTGAGATACAAGGTTATGCACATCATGCCTCATTTTTGGCCAAAAGAAATGTTCATGTAAAATAGCCAAAGTTTTATCCACACCAAAGTACCCCATTAAGATGTTTTCATGAGCTTCTTTAATGAAGAGTTCTCTCAAAGAGCTTTTAGGAACACATAGCTTCTTTTCCTTGAACAAGAAACCATCATGTCTAAAATATCCTTGATGAGTCCCCTTTCTCACACAAATCAAAAATACTATAGAAGTCATGATCACTTGAGTACAATTCCTTTATGTGATTAAAACCAAGCAACTTAGTTTCAAGCATAGAAATCAAACAATGCCTCCTTGATAAGGCATCCGCCACTGCATTCAATTTGCCTTGCTTGTGTTTAATAACATAAGGAAATTGCTCAATAAATTCAATCAACTTAGCATACCTCTTGTTGAGTTTACCTCGACTTTTCAAATATTTAAGAAACTTATGGTCACTATGGATCACAAATTCCTTAGGTAAAAGATAATGTTGCCAAGTTTGCAATACTCTAACAAATGCATACAACTCTTTATCATAAGTGGAGTAGTTTAAACATGCACCCTTCAATTTCTCACTAAAATAAGCAATAAGATGTTTATCTTGAATCAACCCCCCTTGAATGCCTACATTAGATGCATCACATTCCAATTCAAAAGAAGCATTAAAATTAGGCAATTCAAGAATAGGTGCATAAGACAATTTATCCTTCAACATTTGGAAAGCAATTTCATGTTCTTGCTTCCAAGAGAAGCTTGTGGTTTTCTTTATCAACTCATTCAAAGGAGAGGCAATGGTACTAAAGTCCTTTACAAATCTCCATGGAAGCTTCTAACATCCTTCCCACTCTTTGGAGTTGGGCACTCCATGATGGCTTTCACCTTTTCTTGATCCACTTGGAGTCCTTGAGCACCTACTACAAAACCTAGAAACACAACTTGTGAAGTGCAAAAGGTACATTTATCAATAGCTCCATACAAGGTTTCCTTCCTAAGCACCTCAAAGACACTTTTAGCATGCATCAAATGATCATTTAAATTGGCACTATAAATGTAACACCCTCATATTTACATGCACATTTGTAAGTTTTTCTCATTAAATTATCAATGTGCACTTTTATTTTACAAAAATCAGTTTAAGGCAAAAATGACGAAAATGCCCCTAGATATTTTTAAAATTACCAAAATACCCTTGACCTTAAAAATGACCAGATATTGTTGAGAATCCTATAGGAACCTGAGGAAAGGACAA
The DNA here is from genome assembly GCA_013407115.1 of Glycine latifolia. Classification (NCBI taxonomy): domain Eukaryota; kingdom Viridiplantae; phylum Streptophyta; class Magnoliopsida; order Fabales; family Fabaceae; genus Glycine; species Glycine latifolia. Next base: position 80,127 of record QARZ01040765.1, on the reverse strand, counting down.
TACACCCCTAGAGAACAAATTATCAACAAAGCAATTGACAAGAAACCATGAATTAGAATTTCTAGGAATTTTAATAGAAATTTTGAAAAGAGCCCAATACAGATTAACTCAAGTATCTGAAAACCACAGAAAAATGATAGATACAATCCATAAGATTTTCTCTTAATTATAGGATAAATAAACTTCTTTAACAAGTTAGTTTAGTAATTTTGCTAATTAAAAGAAAAATTGACCAATAAGAAACAAGAAATAATTATTACATGTAATAAAAGGAAAAATTTTGTAGACTTGGCCTTAAAAACTAGTGTTAGCCGTGTGATGTTCTATCTAAGAAGAAAAATTGTAGAAAATTGAAGGATGGTTACATGCAGGTTTGAAAAGTCCAACTTAAATCTAATTGGTTCATGAAAAGAAGCAATAAAAGCTTAAGACTTTTCAAAATTCCAAAAAGCTTATCATAAGCCAAGCACCATCCGTAGAACAAAAGCCAAATAAAACTCCCTACATAAATTGAATAGCACGTGAAGAATGAAGAGGCAAGGAGGCGGTAGAAAACTCCTGAAACAATACACTTGGAAGCCAATAATTAAATAGCCAATGAAGGGAAAGCACATGTAAAGTAAGCAATAATAACTTAAGATGGATATTTGTAGATTTTTAAAAAGAGGCAACAGCTAACATGTTGTATAAAAAGGAAGTGGGGACCGTGAAAAGGGGGCTGGAAAAAGAAGAAGAAAGCAACGTGCAGCTTGCCTTAAAGCTTTGCCATTCCAAAACAAAATCAAAACCTTTTCAATACCCAAAATAAGAAATAGTTGTGCCATAGTATCCTTCTTGCCTTAAATTTGCTATCACTTTCAACTTATTCCCTCTACTTAAAAAGAAAAACCAAGACCACTATCTTTAGTAAGCTCACGTGGAGTTCAAAGGAAAAGAAGCAAAGGTGGTCCAAATCTAACAGCAACAAAGGTATGGGGAGTTTTTGATAAGCAAAGTTTAAATATGAATTTTGCTAAAATTTCTAATTACTCTAAAATAAATTTAAGACTTGTTTACTATGTGTGATAAATTAACCAATGGACATGAAGTTAAGTAATTTGATTCTAAGATTATAAGTGCTTAAATAACTTAAATCTAGATAGAGTTTAAGTAATTTAAAACTATAGGTAGAATAACAATTTTTGGAAAAAAATAAATAAATCAATTTAGTTTTGATTAATAAAGGATTAATTGAAAGAATAAACTTAATTAATGAAAGGATTAAAGAAGTGTAAACCTTTGAGTATTATGAACTATTTAAAAGATTACATAAACCAATAGTATTATATAGCAAATATTTTACTAAAGATTATGTTTAATATTCTATAAATTCCTAAGTGTACATATTAAATCTTATGTTGTAATCATATTTATTATGTTTATTATGTTAACCTATTTTAATAAATGTTTAAGCTTTGATGTGTTATTATTTGTTCCAAGAAATATATATATGGCTAGAATAATTGTGAACCCTTGAACAAAATACAAATATTTGAATGATTTGTACGGTGTGTGAAATAAAGTTTTATATCGTTCTTTGAAGTGTTACTGCAACTAAGATTGACTAAAATAATGTCTATGATAAAGACTTGCAAACCGTGTAGTTGATGTGGGATTTATAAATTGTATGTGATGAAAGAAAAGACGTTGTATGTATTGAATAATCAGTATGTCTTTGAATATGATGAAAGAGTAATATTGATGAAGATATATGAAAATGATTATTCATGCATGTTTCATTCATATGCATATGCCCTGCGGGGGTTAAGCCGCGATGTTGACCTCAAGAGGAGGTGTCAGATAGCTGAGGATTGAGACGAGCGTTTAGACAAAAGGTGTCTAAGCTAGGGGGTAGCCATAGTGGGGAGATCACCTACCCATGATGATCACATGTTGCGTAGGTGTGAGTCCTTTTGCAACACTGACCTACCCTGACTGATCGATCCAATCTGTGCCACTGGGATGGGGCTATCTTGACTATGGCCATGTGTGGAAAGTTGATAAATCATGCATCAAGCATTTTCATACAATTCTTAGGATGAATATTATGTTGTTTTATTGGTGAAAATATTCTGATATTTAAACTCTGTTTATCAATTACTTACCCATGTTTTGTGTCTGTGGTTGACACCTGTGATGACCCCAATTTATTTGGGCGAGCAGACGAACAGTAAACTGGGGAAAACTTTGAAGAAGATATGATGAAGAAGCTGGATGAACTGTGTACTATGTTTTTTTTGTTGATCTGTATTTTGTATTTGACTGACTGTCTGTATATTATGGACATTATTACTTTGGGACTGTATGTGGACTGTTTATATTAATTATAGTTGGACTGCATGTGGTAATGAACTCACAAACGTGATAGATTAAATAGTTCGTTTAGAATATTAATTTTACGCAAATGAAAATTTAAGCGAAAAAAAAAATCTTTTCTCATAAAAATAATAAATAATGAGTTAAGTCAAATAAAGAAATAAGCTAAGGAAATTTAGGCGTTACAATAAACAAGAATGTCATCAAAATACACTACCACAAACTTGCCTATAAAGTGTCTAAGCTCATGATTCATAAGCCTCATAAAAGTACTAGGTGCATTAGTCAAACCAAAAGGCATAACTAACCATTCATAAAGTCCAAATTAGTTTTGAAAGTCATTTTTCATTCATCCCCTTCCCTCATACTTATTTGATGATAACCACTCTTAAGATCAATTTTAGAGAAGATAGTGGAACCATGCAATTCATCTAAAAGATCATTAAGTCTAGGGATAGGGTGTCTATACCTTATGGTGATGTTGTTTATTGCCCTACAATCAGTACACATTCTCCATGTTCCCTCCTTCTTAGGCACAAGATTAATTAGCATGGCACAAAGACTCATGTTGTCACGGATCCACCCCTGTCAAGTAGCTTTTCCACTTGTGTTTGAATCTCCTTTGCCTCCATGGGTGAAGTCTTATATGCTGACCTATTAGGTAGTGAACAACCTGGAATTAAATCGATTTGGTGCTCTATGCCTCTTAAAGGAGGCAAGTTGTAACGACCCGGCTCGTCGCTACGATATCACTAACTCTTACACGTGCAAATTTTGAATTTCAATGAAAACTCCATTAATTTGATTATGAAAATGGTAGTAAGTTTTTCGCAACAATACAATCATTGTACACACGATACAATTACAATGATTGAATACATATGTATACATATACTAAATTAGTACTCATCATTCACATGTTTAGAACTTAATTTAGTTTTACATGTATTTACAACTCAAAATATACCTGTCCACAAAAAAATTAAGGGATTAACTATGACAAAGTTGATTAACAAAACATAACTCTTTCCAAAAAAATTCCAACGTCATCACGTCGGCTTGGCGGCTCCAACAAAAAAGATCTCCCTCCAAGGCACCTATTACTGCTCATCTGCTCCCACGAATGAAAGTTCACGATCATCACAGGTACCAACCACACGATACAACAAATGCAAGGGTGAGTTTATTGTATAAAACCAACAAGCATTATATAACAACAATTGGAAAGGAAACAACATTAACAATCACAATCATTACAAAAAGGTTCATCAGTCCAATACACACTCGACAAACCCATCATCCAATTCACTTCACAACTCAAACAACCATGCTCAGAATGATGCATGCACCTGACTCATCTCTCAAAATGCAATGTGGTACCATCCTCATTGAAATAGTCTCTCTATCAGGAAAATGATGTAGTAGCTCGTCGAGGTCACCCTGTCGTGCACTAGTCGCTCCCCCCATGGTGATCAACCCTGAGTCACAATGGGGTTCCAAACAGAGTGATTGCCCCCTAGTACCCCCGGTACTTACTGTCCATCATTCTATTTCCATCCATGCAAATATGAAGTATAAAACATGGGCACCATCAATGCATTGACCATGGATAGATAGGGACCGGAATTTTAAACATCCATTTTTCTCTTGGGATGCTTAAAATTCGTAAACCCTCCCTCGCAAGGTTATCCAGTCATGCACCCCCATGCACATACACAACATCACCGATGCACTAACCATGACTAGGAACACATCTTTCCTCGCAAGAGTAACTAATCATGCACCCCCATGGGTATCCTTGTATATCCACATCACACAATGACATTGTTCACATCAACATTATCTCTCATAATGTCATTATCAACATCAACATCACATCAACATTATCTAATTTGAACATCTTCAATCACATCATAATTATCTTATTTAAACTTCATCAATTACATCAACATTATCTCAATCTTAATATCATCAACGACATCACAAAAAATCGTATTTTACATCTATACAAAATACATATGCCTGAGATTCACATTCCCCAGGTCTTCAGACAACCCAAATTTCATACATTCACAATTCATCATACCACAAGAATGATATTTTAGGAAAATTCTAAATTAAAGAGGAGGACTACAACATATAAAACATACTTTTATGCCCATTTAAAAATTTAATAAAGAATTAAATAGGAAAACATATTATAAAATGTTGGGCAGAGTCTCCTCTGTAATTAAGACTTTTCCCAAAAATCCAATCATTACAATAACAACATCAGTCAATTTTTATCCATTAATAACAAATTCATCGCATCCTATTAGTTAAAAACATGATTTTTCTTGAAAATGAGCACACAATAGGAACAAGCATACACCAATCATAAATACATCGCATCCCATTAGTTAAAAACGTAGTTTTCTTAAAAAGCAGCACACAGTAAGGACAAACAGTTATCTTCATAGTTGGGCTCCTTGGCCCCCAACTATGGTATCAAAACTATAACCAATTAATAAACTCCCCTTACCTAACTAGGAATTTTCCCTATTATAGCCTAGCAGTGTTGTTTCGTGATCTTTCAAATACACGTGTTTGTCCAAACGCAGGGCCCTATATACTAAATCGAAGATAATTTAGTATAGATTTCAAAGGCAAAGTCAAAATTAACATTTGGGGTCAAATACCCACTCAAATCGAAAAGGGCTAAACGGTGTTTTGGAAGTTCACATCAAAAGACATCATTTTGAAATTTCGATTACACCAATTTGACTGGGGTTCAACAAGGATCACAGAAATGACATCAATTTCATAAAAAGGAAACTTTTACAACATCTCATTTTCAAAGGGTTTTCAAAGGATGTGTAAAACTCCCAACAACAGTGCCCAAAACCCATGAGACACTAAGAGAAGCTTAAACTAGCTAGAAGAACACAAAGGAAACCAAGATTACCTCAAGGAAACCAAGAAATAAGGATTTGGAGGCTTCATTCTCTATCAAAACTTCAAGAGGAGTTTTGAAGATTCTGCTTCGATTACGAGGTTCTTCTCTGTGTCGTGGTCCCGTGGCAAGCAACGATAGCCCATGGTGGTTAATGGTGGTTATAGGTGGTGGAAGAGGGTGGTGGGAGGTTGGGTGGGTGCTTGGAAGTGGGAGAAGACCAGATTTCATGACTTTAATGTTGATGCCTATTTTAAACCGACTTGGCTCGCCTGCCAAAATTCGCCTAAGCGAGCTGGCCTAATTTTAAAATTTTTGATTCAGTTAAAAATTAATTTCTCACCCTTTAGATGTTATTTCGCCAATACCAACATTTAAACGTTACATATATGTGTTAGGGGTCTACCTTTAAAATTTTAAGGTGATCCAACGGTTATCCAATCCAGAATGATGATTTTACTAAAACAGGTTTCAGGTCAAACTCAAAATCACACAATTTCAACTAATCTAAACTAATCAAATAATCAAATAATCAAATAACACAAGAAATACATCAAACATCTATTTTCAGTTATCAAAATTTCAGGGTGTTACACAACCCATTAGGAATTTTTTTTGGAAAAATATCTTCATATTCCTCCAAAGAGATTGCATGGCTATGGGCAATTTTTCTCCTTCTTTTTCAAATGCAAACAAAGAGAGTTAGTAACCATATAATAAAGGGTTGTCTTTCTAATAACACTTTCTTGACTACTTTTTCTCTCAAAAATAAACTCTCTTTGGTCTCATGAATGTTTTTGCCCTCAATTTTTTCTTCTTCTTTTTTCTCTCTTTTTTTCTCACTAGTTTTCCTCTTGGATAGCTCATTGTTTTTACTTTTTTTTTATTGCTATCAAGTGCAGTATTTTTTTAAGCTCTTGAACTCTCTTTTCTTTCATCCTTACTTGATCCTCACACACTTGTTTAGGAGTCAAATGAAAACAAGGATGAGCACACACAATTAACCAAGAGGGGGGTGAATTGGTTAAAATCTTATACTTTAAAAATCTTTGAAAAACCAGCAGTGGAATTTAGATCATATCACAAATTTTACTTTGTAAAAACTTCAATTTTCAATCAAGCAAGACTCACCCTTCACCTTAAGCAATTCCAGAAACTATTTCTGTTGATCTTGAATGAGAATAACCACAAGACAAGTTAGATTCAGATAAAAGGATTTAGAAATAAGAATAACACCAAATCTATACTGGTTCACCCCTCAAATGAGAAGCTACATCTAGTGTCTTCTAACCAAAACTGATTAGAGTTCTACTAAATCAAAATTTGTTCTTTACAAGCTATTACAAGTGATTACCTCTATTAAACATAGATAAAGAACCTAAAATTTAATACCCTATTAGACTTCTAATCACAAAGAACCAGAGGACACTACTTTGTTCTTTCCCTTTAGAGAACACTACTCTAGAATATCTCTAAAGAAACCTCTTTGATCTTAGTACTTACAAAATTAAAAGATACAAATCAAATCAGTGTAAAAGTTAAAGAGAGCTACAACCTTATGATCCACAATAGATGAGTGAATGAGTTTTACCAATCAATTCAGGTTGTATGAATGCAAATGATGAAAACTAGCTCTCTTGAAAATTCTTGTTGAATCTTGTTTAAAGCATCATCATCAATGAAGCATGTGTTCTTGTGATTTGAAATAAGATGTATGACACTCAAAAATCTCTTTCTTGAACCTTGAAAGCTTTGATATTATTGGGAAATTCGTAAACTCAGATTACTTGACTTGTTACAAAAGCACATACTCAATAGCTTTATATAGAAAATAGATTTAACTGTTTGTAATCGATTAATACGTTATAATAATTGATTATTTTAACAAATACAATTGATTAATATGCCAAATAATCGATTAAAGTGTTCTTGAGACAATCTGGAAAAATGTTAAGAACAATGTAATAGATTAAAACATCTTATAATCGATTAAGGCAGTCAGTGTCACTTTTAAAACAAGCCTATGTAATCGATTACGATTATTGGTAATCGATTAAGGCAATCCAGCATGATTTTTGAAATAAGCTTGTGTAATCAATTATGATTAAGTGGTAATCGATTAAGACAGTCCTACATGACTTTGTGTTTAGTGCTATGTAATCGATTATGAGTGAATGATAATTGATTAAAGTGTTCTTCAAGGCTTTTTAATGGATTACACAAACTGGTAATCGATTAAAGCAGTGCACAAAAGTTTTTCCAAAAACATAAGCCATGAGAAACTTCTTTCTAAATGCAACCAAGTAACCTTATATGCTTTTCTTAAATCATGAATGCATGTATGTGATTATGCTTATGCAATGCAAGGATCACAAGATAACCCTCTTGAACAACTTAACAAATTACAAATGCCTTCAATTGAGAGGCATGAAAAAAAGCTAAAATCCTTTAAGCAAAGGGTTTCATCCTTGACTTGATCTTCTTCCCAGCTCCCCTTATTTCCAACAATCTCCCCCTTTCTGGCTTTGATCATGCCAAATACCAATTGAACATTTGTTGTTCCTTTAACTGCATGAGAGATGAATGATAGAAGCTTCATGCTTAACCTAAAAGCAACTTAGTCTTTTGCCAAGATCAAGTGTTAAGTAACCTTGCATAAGCAGAAAATTTATTCTTTGATTGCTCCCCTTGTTTTAGATAATCTATCATAGAAAACAGATTAATGGATTCAAAGCAACAAGGGCTCAATTTTCAGTCAAATTAGTGTTTCCCCAAACATATGTATTCAAGCTATATATATCCATTTTTCTCCTTTTATTTCTCCCCCTGTTTGGCTTATCAAAGTCAAAAGTATCATAATTAAAGCAAGATAAGCAAGAAGGAAGTAGGAAAGAAACATAACTTTTAATTCAATGAAAAGGGAGTACAATGCTGAAAATGAGAAAAAACATAACATTAATCAAAGCAACCAAATAGTAATCAAAACACAAACACAAACAACCTAATCTAGGGCATATCATATCCATCTAGAACCATCCTAGACTCAATTTTTTCTAGCCTAGACTGAATTTCTTCCAAGGATGAGTTGGTCTCAGCCCTATGCTCATGATGTAAAGACAATAGAGAATCCATATTTTGAATCATTAGAGATTCAAAAGGGCTGTATGGTTGTTGAGCAGGGCCTTCTCCAGCTTCTTCTTCTTCACCAGCACCTTCTCCAGCATCTTCCCGTGGAGGTTGCTGTCAAACCATTTGCCATCCATAAGGAGTCTTTAACAAACCAAGCTTGTTCAGATGCTTTTCCTTGATGAGGTTGGTGATGTTTGTTGTGTTGTCAATAACCTCATTAGAAACATCAATATTGAAATAGTCTATGAATTTGGATATCAATACAACATAAGGAAATTGATAACTAATCAATCTCTTAGCTTCAGCATGATCTCTTCAATGATGAGGATCCAATTCATTTGTGTGGAGGTCTTCATTCCATGAACAAGTTGTAAGTCATCATCTGTGGCTTGAGCATGGATGGATGATCTTGGAGTCAAAATGTAGGTCATTATGTAGTGAAGGAGCCTGTCTTCACCAGTCATAGAACCAGAACCCAGCCTTAGCTTCAGCCTAATTTGAGGGTCTTGAAGCATCCCTCTATATATATCAATCTTGTTGTAGCCATCAATCTCTTCATCAAATTTCCTTACACCTTCAAAGGAAATACCAGCCACCTCATACTAGACTTCAGGAGTAATCTCCATGGCCACCCCATTAACTTGAGAGAAAATGGTGCCATCCATGCTTATATTTGCATAAGTATAGAACACCTTTACAAATTCAGGGTAAAGGGTACCCTTCATCTCCACAAACTTTTTCAATCCTTGTGCTTCTATCAATGCAGGGAACTGAAATCCTTCAGCCATATACCAGTTTAGGTCAAGATATTTGGGAGGAAAGACAAGTTTGGTGGCATTGAAATGCATATAGTTCAGCCTTTCGGTTTCATTTGTGACCATGAATTTAATCTGTTTACAGAAGGGTTGGAGGATTCACCGGCCTTCCTTTTGCTAGATTTGGCTTTCTTAGGGGTAGACATTATGTTTTTAGAAGAAAGAGGTGAATGGAGGTGTGATTTTTCCATTCATGAAAAGCTGAATTTATAGGGATTCAGAGGCTTGAATTTGAATTTTGAATTAGTGTAACTGCTATTTCGAGTATCTAGGAGATTTACTGCACAGAGGTAGGTTTGAATTTTGAATTTCTTGACGAGATAGCCAGTTTAGATTTCCAAGAAATCTGCAGTTTTTGCAGTAATACCATAGATAATCAATTACCTAAGATCGTAATCGATTAATTTGTAGGCAAACAAAGCTTTTGCACAAGGTGTAATCGATTAATCCAGTGAGAACTCAAAATAGAGTTAACACACTATAATCGATTACCATTTATTGTAATCGATTATTCCAGTTCATGTCAGTTTTAGAAAAGCTTTTGCATCATAAGTAATCGATTAATTCATATGGGTAATCGATTACTCCAGTGCGACCAAGTTTTCTAGATTCAGTTTAAACAGTGAGTAATCGATTAATTCGACTTGGTAATCGATTACTTTAGCATTAAATTGTTCCTAACAGACTTTCAATCATCAAATAATCGATTATCCCGTGTGGTAATCGATTATTCCAGTTCATTATGCAGAACATTCAATGATTATGCAGCAGAAAATGCATTTTTGATGTGTGATCAATCATTCAATGAGTTAGCAATTGGAAAGGCAATTTAATAGCATGCTAGCATATGTTGGATTCATCAAGTATACCTAGCATGTTTCTAAGTGCATAATACCTATCTCTTGCCAAGGGCTTTGTAAATATATCAGCCAATTGATTAAGTGTATCTACAAACTCAATTGAACAATTACCCTTTTGGATATGATCCCTGAGGAAGTGATGCCTTTATCTCAATGTGTTTGGTCCTTGAATGCATAATTGGATTCTTGGATATATTGATGGCACTTGTGTTGTCACAGAACAAGGACATTTCTTTTAACTCAACACCAAAGTCTTGTAGTTGTCGCTTTAACCATAGGCTTTGAGCACAACAACTTCTAGCAGAGATGTACTCAGCTTCAGCAGTTGATAAAACAACACAAGATTGCTTCTTGTAGTGCTAAGAGATTAGTGAGATGCCTAATAGATGGAAAGTTTCACTAGTACTCTTTTTATCCAATTTGCAGCATCTTTGTTTTTCTCCATTTCAAACTTCTTGATTATTTCCAGGAAGTATTTGGTTTGACTTAGAAATGTCTCATTCTTCATTTGCTTGACTTGAAGTCCAAGGAAGAACGTTAGCTCTCCCATCATTGACATTTCAAATTCATTCTGCATTCTGACAGAAAATTCTCTGCACAAAGATTGATTAGTTGAACCAAATATAATATCATCAACATAGATTTGAACCAACAAGATATCATTGCCACTCTTCTTGATGAACAAGGTTTTGTTCACTTGTCCTCTTATGAGAGATTGGCTAAGCAAGAAGTTTCTCAATCTTTCATACCAAGACCTTGGAGCTTGTTTTAAACCATAAAGAGATTTTCTCAGTTTAAAGACATGGTTTGGATGTTTGCAATCAATAAAACCAGGAGGTTGATCAACATATATTTCCTCCTTAAGGTATCCATTTGGAAAAACACTTTTAACATCCATTTGGAACAATTTAAAATCTATTAAACATGCATATGCAAGCAACAACCTAATGGCTTCTAACCTTGCTACTGGAGCATAGGTTTCATCATAGTCTATGTCTTCCTCTTGGTTGTATATAAACTAACTGATTTAATTGAAAGTATTTGATAAATGTCAAATGACGTAAAATGAATATTTAATATTTGAATTTTATTTCTAGTAACTTATCATCTTTAAAAGTAGGATATATTTTTGTTTTGACAAATTGAATCGATAAAATAAATATCATACAAAGAATAGAATTAGGTTATATAATTTTTAAAAAAACATAAAAGTAATTTAGTAACTAATTATAAAGTTGATATGATTCAAAAAATTTCTAAAATGACAATTGACAAGTTGACTATTGTGTGTCGTGTGCATGTTAAAATATAAAATTAGATAGGGGAGTTTTCTTGGCAACAAAAAAAAAAGAGAATTTTTAAATTGAATACAAAGATAAAATAAAAAATTTAATAAAATATTAAGGATAAGATCGAGAAGAAAAAAAAAATAGTAACTTATAAACTAGTTGATTTTCCATAAATTAATTCAAGTATCTTATAAAAATAAACTACTTAAAGTAACTTGTGAAAAATAAGTTATCAAAATAAACTTATTTACTAAACAAGCTTTATAAGCTATTCTTAGTTAACTCATTACAATTGACATTTGTTTTGTAATTAGTCTTTTTTAAAAGTGATGTTCTATAATTAGTCAAGTAGTCGTAGATTGATTAATATTAATAAAAAATGATAAATATTTTAAGAAATTGGTCAAGTCAATTAACAAGCACATTGATTAGCGTCAATCTGCAAAGACATGGCCATGTCTATAAAACAAATGACTATTATTCATTAATATATATTAACAAATTTTGTAATAAATTAACTAATCGAAATAGAACAAATCCTTCAAAAGGGTAATAATACCATTAAGGAAAATCGTTTTTCTATTTAAGGAAGATGGATTTAAGATGAAAAAGAATTGTTGAATCCATCAGACCAATTAATTGCATTAAAAGATTTAACAAAATCAGCTATCACTTTTTTTTCCTGTACAAACTCAACTAACCCTTTTATATACTACCATATTCTGAGTTCAAACCCTTTTATTATATACATAAAACAGAAGGTATGAAATGACGTTTAGTTCAATATGTATTCGAAGTTCGAACAAGCGTGAAATACCAATAGTTCTTCAATCAACTAATTGTTGCCTCTCTTAATCACTTGGACCACTTTCATAGGACCTCATTTATTCCTCGTTCAGACAAAAGGAAAGCTTTTTCTAGTTCATTCACTTGGATCTATTCTCTTATCACCAACTTTTCCTTAATGACCCTTCTAATCCGACCCACAAAATGTTTGTTGGACAAAATCCTGGCAAACGCGAAGAAATTGAAGAACTCGTTCCACTCGCCACTCCAAATTCTAATCATAGCTTTCCAAAAGTGTCATGGTAGTATCAATTAAGTGGATATTACTTATGCTATAATGTATGTATACGAGTGTGCGTGATATATGCGAGGTTTAGAATAATAAATCTTTATTGTACAAGTTATATGTGATCAATTAAGTTATTTAAAGTTACATAATCAATTTTAAAAAAAATTATATAACTTTTTGAAAGAATAATATAAATTTATATTTTAATCTTAATCATTCATAATAATATTTAATTATAAAAATTTTCTCTTCTCACTTTTATATATATAATTTTTTTATTTTGATATATATATATATATATATATATATATATATTGTCAATTCAATCAAATAAAAAATTATTCAACAAATTAAGTTTATAATTTTTTATATTTTAAAATTTACTTCATATTTATTTAAAATTTTATTTTAATATATATTTATTTTAAAATACATAAATATATACTTATTAAAATATTATAAATTTATAAATATTTATTTAATTTTTATTGTAAATAATTATCAAAATAAGAAAAAACTATGCATTTCATATATGATAAATTTTTATAATTATTATTTTTAAAATCATATAAATAATAATTTATAATGAAATCATAATATAAAATTATTTTACACGAGTTTACAACTCTTAAAATAATATCATATTTAACCATTAATTTTTTTTAATTTCATATTTTCTCCAAAAAAAAGTATGCATGAGAAGACATGCGTCAAAAGTTAGAGTGAGGAGTGTTGATTCTAATCCTATTTCTTCAGTATTTATCTGAGAGATAAAAAAAGTATATTCAAGTTTTTTCCCATCGCATCCAATCTCCATAATTAGCCTATTTCTTCACGCTGTAAGTGAGTCAGCTAACATTCGCATTGCATCCGATCTCCATAATTAGCCAATTTCTTCAAACTGTGATAACATAATTAATCTTGGAACCTTTTTAGCCTTTCGGAAAGTCAAGTTATAAGACATCCTTTTCAACACCCAGCCAGAGAGAAAAGAATGAAACAAGTTTCAAAAAGAAAATAAAGTATGGGTACTTTTATAATCATGAAAATAAAATACACCGGATTGTTCAATAAATGAAGGCTACGACACTTATAATTAAGCACATAAAGCAAAACCGTTTTTATCAGCAATTTTATTTTTTTCCGACAAATTATGTTATTAGTTCCTCAACTTTCAAACGAACTTTTATTTTTTAGTCCCTAAATTTTTATTCGACTAGTCTTAATTCCTATTTTTTTTTTCCATTTATTTTTGATCTATTCTCAAGTCTCTTTGTTAAATGATGATGCTACAACTATTTTGTGACAGGTTTTTTTTAGGCCAAAAAGTTGTTTTCCTAAATTTCTAACATTCAAACCAAAGAGACTCAAGCACGATCCACAAAACAAAGATACAAACGCGAAAGTGTCTCTCTTCTTCTAAACCTACTTGTATTACTCGGACTCGACAAGTCTCCATACTTGGTGGTTGATCAAGTAGATTATTTGATATTCAGAGAACCATGCCATGATAAATCAAGAAAGAGAGAAACTACATCTTTACTGATTTATATATCATAAAGATTATCTGTGGAGAAATCCCCATGTCAAGAACTTGTTGATCATCCCATGATCCAAGCCCTGCAAAGGGAGGTGAATAACATTAAATGAAGCAGTGCTCAACAGATTGAAGATCTCAAAAAAGAGAATGCCAATATTAGGGACACTACTAGAAAATATGTTTTTAACATCGATTTTATAAAAACTGATGTTGACAAAAGCGCAATTACATTTTTGTAAATAAAATGACTTTGTTAGCATCCATTTTATAAGAATCGATGTTGTGTATTGCTTTAACATCGATTTTGATCAAAATCGATGTTGGTTAATGCTCGTTAACATCAATTTTGAGTAAAATCAATGTTGTTTGATGCGCATTAACAACTATTATTAAAAATCCGATGTTGTCCAATTGTTTTCTCACTTCCTTCGTGACCAACCCTTGTCATTTTCTTTCTTATCTACTCTCACAACTCGTTCATTGTTCCCTTCTCCTCCACTCCTAGTTTATTTATTCACCTATGAATGCTTCAATCTCATCACTTTCCTAATACACACACAAACCCCATTCCTCCCTTCACATGCTATTATTCTTCTCTTTACTAAAAGAACCAAGAATCTCTAGAACCCTCTGAAAGGCAAAAGAGGAAAAAAAATGCAGTTGCACTGGATTCCGACCTTAAGATCAAAATCCACCACCCCGCCTCCTTGCCTCTCCATGCCACCACTACCCCTCCTCGATTGGCACCATGACTCTCACCCCCACCGTCGACACGCACAGCAAAATCGGCATGGTCGTCGACCTCTTCGATCATAGCGTCTATGCGATTCGCTAAGCTATGCAACACTACATTCTCCTCGATGACAACATGATCCTGCCCCATGTTAGTGCTACCAATGTCCTCTTCAGTGTCAACTTAGGCTCCATCGAACTCTCCATCAACACTGACCCCAACTTCGACAAGGACGCCATTAGCACCGTCAACAACAGAAACCCACAACAACAAGAGCATGCTCGAGGATGACTTCGACGCCTTCACAGTGTCCAAGACTACAAATCTTGTGAAACTGTTACAGGAATTTTAGATTCCATTCAAGATCCATATCGTGAAGGATCATGACATGAAGGAGAGAGGCTTTGCTTGGAGGTGGAGAGGTGATAACCGATGTCGTATTGCTTCAAAACAATTAAACTACGCTAATTCTGTAGCACAGGATTAACCTAGGTCGACTCAGAGACACAACCAATATGGTTCCAACTTCAATTCACTAGTAAATAATAGGGGGATTTTTATCGAAAAGTTTGCATGCGATAAACAAAAATTACAAAAGCACAAACTACAATTGAAGAAACTAACAGAATTGATTAAAGGTAATGTAAAACATTAAGGAACATCAATCCAATTCACCAAACCAAGCAATGCAAATTATCATAATTCTCAGATAATGATCTTGTTATGAAAGTTCTTCAACTTCATTAGAAGCAGTTTAATCGAATTAACCCCTAAATTAATTGAAACCACAAACCTAATTGAAATATCATCCAAATAATCTGTGATTAAAATTCAAAATTAGGAAATGAATCCATAACCTAATCCGTTTTCAATCCTAAATACATTCATAATCATGAAAATCGAATAGAGGATTGAAGAAGAAAATGAACATTCATACAGAAATTGAAATACCAAACCAAAACTCAAATTCTCCTTGCTTGGGCTGGATCCTTGGATTGATTGATTGTTTAGCCTTCGATGATCATCATAAATGGAAGCCCCACGAAATTAGTGCAAGGAAATGGAAGAACATAAATAAAAATGAAGAACATTGAAGAACAATGAAGAATAGTTGAGAGAAAATAAGAGAAAGGATTTTAATTCTGAAAACTTCTAAAAGTCACTACAAAATATGTTTGTGCTAAAATGAAGTGTAAAAAACCTAATCACTAAAATATAGTGACTGAGTTAGTAAGAAAGGATGGGCCATGATTAGGCCCATCTAATCTAACTAATTACACCAATTCGCAGCCCAAAATTCAAGTGCAGCGGTTCTGACTTCCAAGCCTAAAATGACCCTCAAAGTGACAGAATTGGCCTCAGATCAAAATTGTAGATATTTTCCTTATCTTTCCAGAGACTACTCATATGCTCCATTTGGAGTTCTGTAGAACTCTCTAGGTCTTGCACAAGGAAGATAGGTCAAGTAAGCAAAAAAATCCAAAAATAAGCAACAATTATCAATTAAGTTCACTTGTTTGCCTAAGGCAAAAATTGAATTAGAATGAGAAAATAAAAGTCCAAGAGAAGTCAAATAAGCTAAGAAGAATAGAAAAATATTAAACTAAAAATACTCAGTCAAAATACCCCACACTTAAACTTTTGCACTCCTGGCAAAACTCAAAAAAAGACTAAGAGAAGAATTCAAACTAAAATAAACCACAAACTAAAAGAAGGGTAAAAACAAGGCACAGACATGTTTGAATAGATCCTAACAATACACAAAAAGTGAGAAAGATGAAAAATGAAAGAATGATATTAAGGTAACAAACAATCCATGAACATATGATCACAAAGTGCAAAGTGAAAAAGTAGTCAAGTTAAAATTAAGAATGAACCAAGGTGATAGAAATCTCTCAAAGGGAAATATTCAACCTCTTCTAATGTGTATGGGTTTATGTTTACACTCAAACACCACATGTAACTAACACATCAAAATTTTGTCAAGACTTTAATTCATTCAACTTGAAATACACATGCATCAAAAGATCAAAAGGACTTTATTGGCTTGTAATGTATGGCTTAGGTAAAGGGTGGATAAGAAAAGGATATTTAGGCTAAAACTAAGAGAAAAAAGGGGCAATGGAAAGTAAGCCAACAAGTAAAAACAAGGGTAGAAACAAAGAACTTATAAGGATGAAAATGAATCACAGCAACTTTTATTGCATTTTCTTTTTCTTTGAACTTTTGCTTTGTAAACTTTTTCTTTTCTTTTCTTTCCAAATCAAAACAAAATAAAAATACCCCACACTTGTTTGAAACCCACTCCCAAAACAATTCCAAGGCCCCTTTTCTCCCTAAAGTTTGGATAACATGATTTTCCACTTTTCAGTTTGTAATGAGCTACACAAGAAAGAAAGTTTAAAGGCTCAAAAAGCGTGAAAATGGATATCAATGCAAGGATAGTTTTATTTGGTTAGTGGATAAAAGAAAGAAGGCATAAATCATCTCAATCAAAGCATGTGCAACAAGGAATGTCAAAAGAGGCAAGACAAAACATAGAGTAATCTAGCACAAGGGTGAAATCACACATGAAAGAACATGAATGAAATAATGTGATTCATCCACAAAGGCCCAAAAACTCACAAGGCATAATGATATCACACATGATCCATCTTAAATTCTATTTCTCAAGCCAACTTATCACTTCAACAATTGCAACAATGATTCACATCAAACATGAAACCTTTCAATCCAACAAAAATTAGTACATTTCTTAAAAATTATACAAGTTAGAAATCCTATGAAAAACATGAAAAAGTGCCTAAATTCTAATTTTTATTTTTTGAATGTAAAAATATAATAACAACCAAACAAAACAAATACAACAAAACAATAACAAAAACAACAACAAAAACAGACAACAATAGAAAACAGAAACAAAAAACAGAAAATAGACAAATAAAATAGAAAACAGACTCAAAAATTAAAATAGACAGAATGTAAAAATAGAAACAGAAACAGGAAACAAACAGAAATAGATAAACAGAAATATAAACAAAAAACAAAATGTAAAAACAGAAAATAGAAAACATATTTTTCTAATCCTTCACCCCACACTTGAAATGCACAATGTCGTCATTGTGAGCATGCAATGAAATGCAAACAAAGAGAAAACAAATAAAAGAAGGGGAAAGGCAACTCCCAAAAAGTCATTCAAGGCACATCATCACATAAAGCTGGCAAGATCAAAGAGAGGTCCACGACAAGCTCCTCCTCCACTTGAGAGCTCTCATGAAATAGTTTGAGTTGGTGACAATTCACTTTGAAGACCTTGCTAGTAACTTCATTTTTAATCTCAACTGCACCATGGGAAAAAACATTAGTAATAACAAAAGGTCCATCCCATATAGATCGAAGTTTACCATAAATAAGCTTGAGGCGGGAGTTAAACAATAACACTTTTTGGCCAATATGGAACTCCTTCCTAAGAATCCTAGAGTCATAAAATCTCTTCACTTTCTCCTTGTAAATATTGGAGTTCTCATAGGCTTCTAAGAGGATCTCTTCAAGTTCTTACAATTGAAGCTTCCTTTCCATACCCGCTTCATCAAATGCCATGTTACAACTCTTCACTGCCCAATAAGCATGGTGCTCAATCTCCACCGAAAGGTGGCATGACTTACCAAAAACCCCCCTATAGGGAGACATCCTCAAAGGTGTTCGGTAAGTGGTCCTATGAGCCCATAAAGCATCTTCAAGTAGCTTGCTCTAATCCTTCCTGTTAGGTTGCGCTACTTTCTGTAGCACTTACTTGAACTCTCTGTTAAAAACCTCTGCTTGTCCATTAGTTTGGGGATGATAAGCTGTAGCAACTCTATGCACAACCCCATACTTCTGAAACAAGGATGTCAATGACCTGTTACAGAAATGGCTCTCCTGGTCACTGATAATGGCTCGAGGCACACCAAACCTGCAAAAAATGTTAGATCTCACAAAATCCACAATAACTTTTGAATCATTAGTTCTAGTGGCCTTAGATTCAACCCATCTAGAAACATAATCAACAACAAGCAGAATATATAAAAAAAACCATGAGAAACAGGAAATGAACCTATAAAATCAATACCCCACACATCAAAAACCTCACAAAAAATAATGGGCTGCTAAGGCATCTCATGCCTATGTGTAATGGTTTCTCCCACTCTCTGACATTGCTCACAAGTGGTGGTAAAGTGATGAGCATCTCTAAATAAAGTGGGCCAATAGAACCCACAGTCCAATACCCTTCTAGCGGTCCGCTGAGGACCAAAATGACCGCCGGTAGGTGTGCCATGACAAAACTGAAGAATAGACTGAATCTCATGATCTGGAACACACCTATGAATCAATTGATCACTACCAAACCTCCACAAATAAGGATCATCCCACACATAAAATTTAGCATCACTCTTAGGTTTATCTATTTGAGACCTAGATGCATGAGGTGGAACAATAGATGCAATAATGAAATTCACAATGTCAGCAAACCAAGGGGTGATATGTGATGAATGCAGATGCATCAAATGTTCACTATCCCTAATAGGAAAGGATTCAACAAATCCCTCAATCTTGCTCAAATGATCAGCTACCAAGTTTTCCGCACCACTTCTATCCTTAATCTCAATATCAAACTCCTGAAGAAGAA
>QARZ01040765.1:43512-60333 GCA_013407115.1 Glycine latifolia | reverse complement strand
ATTGTTGTGACAAAAGTTTTTGTTCAGCTAACATTGCATCACTGCTTCCTAATTGGATAACTTCCCTCTTTGGTTGAACTTTGACACTCTTGTTTTCATTGCGAGCTAATGAATCAATTAATTCATATGTCTGAGTAGCTGTCTTCGATCTAATTGAACCTCCAGCTGCTACATTCACTATAAGTCTTGATTCTGGAGTCATCCCATTAAAGAATATGCATACCTTTCTTCCTACAGTCATATCATACTGTGGATACTTTCTGATCAATTCTTGGAACCTATTCCAAGCTGCACATAAACTTTATCTCTCGTTCTGGGTGAAGTTCACCAACCTATTATATTTTTCAATAGAAAAATATTGAGAGAAAAAATTTAGTAACTAAGTCTTCCCACGTACTAATGCTGTTTGAAGTTTGTCTATCCAACCAACGAAGTGCTCTTCCCTTAATAGCAAAAGGAAATAGTCTTAACCTCACAGCATCATCTGATACTCCTTGGTGTCTGATTGTATCGCAGATCCTCAAAAATCTATCAATAAAATTGTGTGGATCTTCATCATCCTCACCACCAAATTGACTTCTCTCCACCAAAGTAATTAATGATGGATTGATATCAAATTTGTTAGCCTCAATTGGTGGTCGGACTATACTAGGATTGGGTCTTGTGAATAATGGAGCCAGAATATCCTCCATTAATTCTTCTCCCTACACTGGTGGTCTTTCAGCCATCCTTAATTCTAATTCGCTATTTGAATTAGATTTCTCTATCTCTCGTCTCTGCTTGGCTAATCTTCTATTTCTTCTCACAGTCTTTTCTATTTCAGGGTCAAATTGTAAATCTTCAGATCCAACTAGACCTCCCATAAACTAAAGAAACAGATCAGTAAAACAAAAAATCCAATATTAAAAATAAAAATTACAAATAAATTAGCGTAATCAATCCCTGGCAACGGCGCCAAAAACTTCTTGTGACCACGGCAAGTGCACCGATCATTCCAAGTAATAAAGTGATAAGAAAGTATCGTCTCCACGAGGATTGAGGCACTAATATCAATTGTAATTTATAATTCTTAATATTGGAGAAGGAGTGAAATTGTTGAAAAGATTGGATTATAGTTTAAATTTAATGATTGTGAATAACAGAATATTAAAACGATGTAATTTAAATATTAATCAAGACTTATGAATAATTATGGCAAAGCACTATCACCGTAGTTCACTCTATGTACTTGAATTGATAATTTAACTCTTTTTAATGTAATTATTCAGATTTATGCCTTTCTAATATAGCTAAACCTGATTCCTCGGTCATTTAACCCTTTAACCTAAGTTAAGAATTCTAATTCCTTAGTAATTCCCTTTAGATTAAGCATGAAGATAGCATAACAAGAATCTGCAGTCCTTTATCCCTATCCCTAGGTAATATCTCAACTGTCACTCTACTGCGTTCAGAAACTAAAATCCCAATATTCCTATTGCGAATTATAGCCCTAAGTAATCTAATAGATTGATCAAGTCTAATTAGATATAATAATGGAAGGATAAAGTAAAGTAAAACAATTATAAGAAACTTTATTAAACCCAATTCAAGAAACACAGAGTTCACATTGGCTTTTGGCTAAACCATAATTACAAAGGATTTAGCCAGACATAATGATGTCTAGCCTAATACAATGTGAAGAAAGGAGAAAAGGAAGAAGCTAAGGTATGCAGAGTCACAAACCCCTCAATCTTGCCTCCTTCTTGTTCTTCTTGCTTCTTCTTGGCCTTGAATCTTTTTCCTTTGATCTTGCCTTGTTTGCTCTGTTTCTCAGTGCCTAATTGATACCTAATGTGTCCTACCTAGGTTCTATTTATACCTAGGTTGTAAAACCCTAAAAACCCATCATTCTTATGTTATCTTTAAGCTAATTCTGAAATCTCGTAGCGCTCACGCGACTGGCGCGAGTTTCCAGTACTTCTGGCGCGAATAGCGCGAGATTGGCGCGACTGGCGCGAGACTCCAGTGTAGCTGACACGAATGGTGTGAATCTGGCGCGGTTAGCGTGAAATCCCAGCCTCAGCTAACTCTTTCTTTTGCTTCTTTTCTTGCTTTTCTTGAACCTAATCATCAAAATAGCATATAATCAATGATAAACATAAAAGTAATGAATTCTACACTTATTCTCACATTTATTCGCTTTATTCTTCCTATTTTCCTAATAAAACTATCCTAAAAACTATATATGCTAACAGCATATCAGTGCACAAATCCTTCAAAAACTTTTCATATTTTGGAATCTATTTGATGGAATCCAAGAGGGGAATGTTGACTTCCACCCTTCTAAAAGTCTCAAGCAGATCAGAATCAAACTCCACTTTCTTTGTAGAAATGGATCTAGAAGCAAAAGGTAAAGGAATATGTTTTGGTACCATCATCAATTTTTTTACCAGCATCAATCTTAGCACCAACATTTGTTGAATTTGGAAGCTCTTTGTCACTCCTAAAGGTAATAACACTCACATTCTTTGGATTAATAATTGGTTGTGATGGAATGTTGCTAGAACCTTGCTACTACATCTGGTTGACAGTTGTAGCTAATTGTCCAATCTGAGTCTGCAGATCTTGGATGGTAGCACTCACATTTTTGTTGAAACTAAATGTTGGTGGTTTCCATTTGCTTCATGAAGTCCTTCAAAGAAGATCCAGAACTGGTCTGCCCAAGTTATGCAGGTGTAGGGGCAGGCTGCTGGAATTATGGTTGTTGTCTAAATGGGGGAGCTTGGTATTTGCTGGTGGAGGGTGGATATTACTGCTGTTGAGGTCTGAATGGTTGTTGTCATTGTGTCTGCTGCTGTTGTTGTGGACTAGGACCATACCTCAAATTCGGGTGATCTCTCCAACTAGGATTATAAGTGTTGGAGTAAGGATTATACTGTTGTTGAGGTCTGAATGGCTGTCCAGGTTGTATGGCAGAAACATCAGCAGCTTGTTCTGTTTCTTGGAGAGTGGGGCATGCATCTGTTGGATGATTAGGTGCACAACAAATACCACACAGCCTTGGTTGATTGGCTGCCATCACATTCTGCTATTGACCAATAGCAAATTGTCTCACAAGGGATGTCAACTCTGTTAGTTTATTCTCCAACCTCTGGTTATCAGCAACCATAGAAACATAAAACTTCATTTGTAGCATCCTTGGATGTTGCAGCACCTCTAGTACCAAATTGTTGATAATTGGCTGTCATCTTAGAAATCAACTGTCTTGGACCAAGAGGAGTCTTGTCCATTAAAGCGCCTTCATTGGCTGCATCTATCATACTCCTGTCAATCAACATCAAGCCTTCATAAAAATACTGAATCAATAATTGCTCACTGATTTGATGGTGAAGACAGGTAGCACACAGCTTGTTGAATCTCTCCCAGTATTCATACAATGTCTCTCCAGGTAGCTTCCTTATACCACAATTTTCTTTTCGGATGGAAGCTGTTCTGGATGCAGGAAAGAATTTCTCCAAGAATCTTCTCTTCATGTTTGTCCAGTGTTGATAGGATCTGGCTGAAGGTACAACTAGTCCTTAGCCACACCATCCAGTGAGAATGGAAATGCCTTCATCTTGACATAATCCTCATGAATGTCATGTGGTCGCCATGGTGAAACACACTACATGAAACTCCTTAAGATGCTTGTGTGGATCTTCACCTGCAAGACCATGAAACTTTGGGAGCAAATGGATTAGTCCAGACTTTAGCTCATAACTAACCTCAGTCTTAGGATACTGAATACACCAAGGCTGATAAACAACATCAGGTGTAGCCAATTCCTTGAGTTAGGTTGTTATCGGCCATTGTATCAACTAAAATTTCAGAATCAAGATGTTCAGAATTGGAAATAGACTAAGAAACATAAGACACTTCACTACTATCTAGAACTACACTATCAAATTCATCTAGATTACTATTATTTCTGATTAATCTGTGAAATGTCCTATCTATCTCAGGATCATATGAATACAAATCACTTGGTGTGGACCTAGTCATGCACAGTTCAAATCATAAGGGAAAAAATCACAGAAATCACAGAAATGTCACACAGCTACTCTACCAGGACACTATTCAGAATATCTGCTGAAATGAAACAGAAAATGGAAAACTATCCCAAAAAATTTTAGAAAAATTTAAAAACACCACAGTAAATATCTAAAAATCATGCTTGATTTTTGTATTTTTTTGGTGATTTTTAAAAATCATGAAAACACAAAATAAATTCAAAAGTGGTCTAAATAATCGAATTTGGCAATTTGGACCCCCTTTGGCCGTGTTCATCCTTCATAGGTCACCTTGATGTATTAATTTTCTCCACATTCTGGGAAATTTTCAGCCCATTCTGAGATAGTTTGATGTGAAATGACCAGAATGTCCCTGCGCTAATTGTTAAAACTCTTACTTAGAGGTCGAATTTGCCAATTTTGATCCACACCAAACCCTTTAAAGGGTTATTTTTGCTTAGAATGGGGGATAAACTTTGGACACCAAGTTTCACTGCCAAACTCCACAGGACCAAAAAATTTTGGACAGCAAATTGCACAACACAACTACACTAACCACTCCTCTCTCTACTACTCTATTTTTTTTCTCTATTTTTCCCATGTTTTTCTCTATTGTTTTTATGTTTTTGCACCAGCACCTCACACACTTCATAACAACCAACAGAAACAATAAAAATATGTGACAAAGTGCAATTGTGCAGCAGGATGTAAATATGCAGTGAATGTAAATATATATTTTATCTTTTATGTTTTACTAATGTTATTATCTAATTATGAGTGAATTAAAGTTAGCACGCAATGAACTGTGTCCCCGGCAACAGTGCCAGTTTTGATAACCGATGTCGTATCACTTCAAAACAATTAAACTACACTAATTCTGTAGCACAGGATTAACCTAGGTCGACTCAGAGACACAATCAATATGGTTCCAACTTTAATTCACTAGTAAATAATATGGAAATTTTTATCGAACAGTTTGCATGCGATAAACAAAAATTGCAAAAATACAAACTACAATTGAAGAAATTAACAGAATTGATTAAAGGTAATGTAAAATAGATTAAAGAACATCAATCCAATTCACCAAACCAAGCAATGCAAATTATCATAGTTCTCAGATAATGATCTTGTTATGAAAATTCATTCAATTTCATTAGAAGTAGTTCAATCGAATTAACCCCTAAATTAATTGAAACCACAAATCTAATTCAAATATCATCCAAATAATCTGTGATTAAAATTCAAAATTAGGAAATGAATCCATAACCTATTCCATTTTCAATCCTAAACACATTCATAATCATGAAAATCAAATAGAGGATTGAAGAAGAAATTGAACATTCATACAGAAATTGAAATACCAAATCATAACTCAAATTTTTCTTGCTTGGGCTGGATCCTTGGATTGATTGATTGTTTAGCCTTCCATGATCATCATCAATGGAAGCCCCATGAAATTAGTGCAAGGAAATGGAAGAACATAAATGAAAATGAAGAACAGTTGAGAGAAAATAAGAAAACTTCTAATACCCACTACAATATATGTTTGTGCTAAAATGAAGTGTAAAAATCCAAATAACTAAAATTACTAAAATATGGTGACTGAGTCAGTAGGAAAGGATGGGCCATGATTAGGCCCATCTAATCTAACTAATTACTAATTACACCAATTCGCAGCCCAAAATTCAAGTGCAGTGGTTCTGACTTCCAAAACTAAAATGACCTTCAAAGTGACAAAATTGGCCTCGACTTATCTCTTACAAAATTGTAGATCTTTTCCTTATCTTTCCAGGGACTACTCATATTTTCCATTTGGAGTTCTATAGAGCTCTCTAGGTCCTACACAAGGAAGATAGGTCAAGTAAGCAAAAAAATCCAAAAATAAGCAACAATTATCAGTTAATCCCACTTGTTTGCCTAAGGAAAAAAGCTGAATTAGAATGAGAAAATAAAAGTCCAAGAGAAGTTAAATAAGCTAAGAAGAATAGAAAAATGTAAAACTAACAATACTCAATCAAAACATATCCATATTGTGAAACTGTTATAGGAATTGTAGATTTCATTCAAGATCCATATCATGAAGGATCATGACATGGAGGAAAGGCTCTGCTTGGAGGTGAAGATGCTTGGTGCTGAATGTTGTTATTATAGAGTAGAGGGCACTGTGAGGTCTGCCAACCATGGAAAGCTTGGGAGTGCTAGTGAATATTGCGTTCATCACTATGTTTGTCCTGTTGTGGTGGTGTGTTATCCCAATGATAAGGATGTGGTGGCGGTCAAAGACAGGGACGAGGGTGAGGCCATCATCCAGTCGGTGCCACACAAGAAAGGTAAGGGGAATTTTTTTTGTTGGTTTTGTCATGTATACTCTATGCAATAAATCAACTATAGATGATGGATGAAAATTGGATAGTTTCTATTTAATATGAATATTTAATGTATTTCTTCCTTCTGGGATTGAATATTGATTCCATAAATTAGATTCTCAAAAAATCATTTTAAGTATACTTTGCTTATTTTTGTAGTCTTCCAACAAATCAATTTTATTTTTTGTATCCCAGTTGTGATGCTAAATTGTTGATATTTGATTTTCTAATTTATTGATGTGTAATTCCTTTATGCTGGTTGTGAAATTGAAAATTAACTTCATATTTATTGGTTGCTTTTGGCAGAGGAATAGTTGAAGCCAACTCATCACTTCAACTTTATCTCTGAAGGTATGCTCTTAGCCCCTTTTTGTTCCTACTTTGAGCATTTGAATGTAAAAATAATTTGTTTTATATTTGTCAATGGATGGGGTCACACTCTTTATTCTTCCCTTTGTTCTTTTTGTTTCGGCCCATAATGCTTGCTAACTTTTAGTTAATTATTATTGACTATTGGTGTTTTTTTATTAATCTTTAATGTGAAATATCCTCATAAATCTCTTGCATCTTAATTCCCCCTTGTTTTTCCCCATTGGATTACATGGTGTTTCTAATTCAAAGAGATAGAGGGAAATAGTTGTAAGGTGCTCTCTTTCTCTTCTTGTTAGGTTGTACTTAGAGCATTTCTTGATATGAACTATGGAAAGATTATGGATGATTTTGTATGGCTTGATATGATCTCGAATCTTTAGGCTTTGGAATATTGTTTTTAGTTCTGTTAAGGTTTTATTTCATGTTAGATTCAACTTATAGGCCAAGTGTAACCCAATCATGATGTAGTAATTGAACTATCGTCTAGGTCATCTCCCAAAGGAATAAAAGAGGGATATATAATTATTTAACTAAGAACTAGGTTTTTGTATTTTTGTTTTGTGATTGTCAAGAAATAAATAACATATAATAAATTGCAAAAAAATTAAATGACAGTGAAATAATTAAGTAAAGATAGAAATACTAGACTTGGATGGTGACGTCGATCTTGATGAATGAATGTCTAGGTTTGGACTTGGAATTTGCTCGATCCACTGTAACTTCACAATTCTCTACTCATCTCTAATTCATTGATGTATTATATCCCAGCTCCGCGTGATAGCAGATTCTAAACTACTTGTCTGGTACCCAATCCCTTGGACATACTGACAGACAATCAACATTAATGGTCAAGAATTAGCAAGGTGTTAGACTCTTAACCTACTTTTGAGACTTTTTTTTGTTGTCAGCACACTCCTTATCCCCCGCAACTCATTCTCATACTTTATGCCCATCGCCATTGAAGATGACAGCCTCCTTCAAGGCCTCCGCTTCCTTCTATACTATCACTTACTATAAAACAATCACTTGGGGCTTCTTATTTCATCGTGCCAATCCTATTCCTATCCTATCCCTTATACTCAAATCTCATTTTCCCCAAATTTCTAGGGTTTATACAAATATCCATGGCTTCTACAAATATTGAGTATCATTGCTTTGTTGGTGGTTTGGTTTTGGCCACTGATAACTATGCTATGGAGAAAGATTTTTTCACTACGGTGACATTGTTGAGTTGAAGGTCCGTTTGTTGTAGGCATCACATATGATTTGACACAATTCAGATTCAAAATTGGTCAATCTCGTTCTGATCTATGATATCTGATCTATTTGTGTTACTTGATCTATGATACTTGTGTTACTATATGATTCTTTTTATTATTCACACCAATAGGTACGTTCATCTTCATCTTTTTACCAAAGGAGAAGATCGATCGATTTCTTTTCTGTTTTGGCTTTGTTTTCGTGCTTTTTTTTCTTTCAATTTCATTTGATGAACCCTTTGTGTTTTTATATATAGATTATCACGATCATGAGACTGGAAGATCCAAGGATTTGGATTTGTTACCTTTTCCTAAGAGCATTCAATGGTAGATGCGATCGAAGGAATGAACAGTTAGTACCTTGATGGACGTAACATCATTGTGAACGAAGCTCAGCCTGTGAAAGCCGCGGTGGAGGTGGTGGCTATTATGGAAGTGGAAGTGGATACAGTCACAATGGTTGTGGTGGATGTTCATTGCTACGACCTTGTGTGCTAGGGGTCTTTGAGTTACCAATGTGGAAAGAAATGTGCTAATAGTGGTAATTTTAGTTTCGTTGACTGAGATGTCAACATTTAATCCTACATAGATATAGAGCTTGTATGGATCCTGCTCCTGTAATCGATGGTAGAAGAGCTAAGTGCAACCTTGCTTCTTTGGGTGTCCAGAGATCTAAGCCTTCAACCCTAAAGCATGGACCGTATATCTTTTATTTTAGCTTTCACAATGTAATGAACAAGATAGAACTTGATGATGAGCAAATAAGAAAAGGGGATGAGGTTGAGAAAATGAAAGAGGGAGAGGAGTCTGGTGGTGTTGAGTGGGAACCCTAGAATTAGAGGCTTGCAGGCTAGATGGATGAAAAAGGCATACCTATTTTGATTCGTATACGCAGAACAACCTTGAAAACAATATGAGTAGCACACAAACAAAGAGGGGGGGTGAATTGGTTCTTCTTGCCCCTTTAAAAATTGCTTTTAAAAATCAGTTTAACAGATCGTATCACAAATCAAACCTAGAATGCCTTTGATTAAACAACCTCCAACCTTTATGAAAGGAAGTTACAACAAGATTGCTTCTGTTGATTATGAAAGAGTTGAACCCATGAATGAAAAACAATAACCTAGAGAAAAGATTAGAGAAGAAGAAAATAACACAGAATTTACACTGGTTCACTTCTCAATTCAAGAGAAGCTACATCCAGTTTCCTAACCAACAAGCTAGGATCTAACTATATGTAATCTATTCTTACAAGTTTTACAATCACTCTTAATGAATCCCAGACTAAGAACAAGACATCTAACACCTATAGACCCTTTGTGATCAAGACTTAGAGAAACAACCCTTCTATAATCTTCCTCTAGAAAACCTATTATGGAAAAACTCTAAGAAGTTATTGCACAAGTTACAAACACATAATTTCTTAAAGAAATACATCAATGTAACAAGGAGAGATACAACCTGGGATCCAATGCAAATCTATGCAGATGATTACAGAATCTTGAACCAAAGGTTGAATAGAAACTTCAAAAAAATCTCTCCAAAACTTTCTCTTTAGCAAGTGCCCAAAAGGAAATCCTTACAAGATTTCAAGATGTTTGTTGAACAAGAGGATTTATGGGTCATACACTGAAATGCACTTAATAACTTTTCTCTCAAACGAATGGGTTTCAAAATTAGTTCTTTTTAAGTGCAACCAAGCAGCAGTTATTTATAGAAAAAAACAGTTGTAACTTCCAGTAATCAATTAAATCACTTAAGTAATATATTAAAGTGTTCTTCAGGCTTTCTGGAAAAATTGATGAGCAATGTAATCGATTAGCACTTGCTTGTAATTGATTAAACCAATGAGAAAACATTTTTCCCAAGACTTGAAACATGGAACACTTAGCTTTTTATGAAGTTATAACAAACTTGAGTTTCAGAAAAGCTTTTTAAGAAACTTTGTTTTGCAAAATCATGAATACAAAAGCATGAATGGTTTTCAAGATATAATAATGAAAGAGATTTATGCAATGGATCATAAGAGGCATCAACTTAGACAAACTCATACACAAATTACAAATGCCATTCAATTGAATTGGCATGTAAAAAGCCTAAACATTATTGTTTAAGATCATTAGCTTCATGGATCCTCTTATGCTCCCCCTGAGTCTAACAATCTCCCCTTTTTTTGGCTTTGATCATGCCAAACTTCAATTGAACATTTTGATGCTTGGTGTTCTTCAGGAGAGTGTTTCCAGGAGCTATTCTTTGATACCTAAAAGAAAGTTAGCTTGCTAGCCAAGATCAGGTGTCAAGTATCCTTTGCATATGGATATATTTACGGAGTTGAGACACATGAAAAAAATTGTGGAGGTTAGAAAGGGATGAGGATAATGCAATTGTATATGCCATATGGCCAATTCTTTTGAGAATTTGGAAAGGACCAATAAAATGAGGTGTGAGTTTTCACGGAGTGACTCTCAAGAATACAGGATCACAAACCTCCAATTCCAGGTCTTTCCTCCTATTGTCCTGATAACTCTTCTGTATACTCTGAGAAGTTCTCATTTTCTCTTGGATCAACTTAACCTTCTCAGTGGTTTGTTGTACCACTTCAAGTCCTAAAGTGAGGTTCTCTCTATGTTCTAGCCAACAAAAGGGTGTCCTACACCTTCTACCATACAGAGCTTCGATGTTCTAATACATACGCCTTCAAAAGGTCCTCTAGAGACTGAATGGTCTGTTCAGTCTAACCATCGGTTTGAGGGTGATAAGCTGAACTTAGCCTAAGCTTAGTTCCCAATGCATTCAGACTCTCCCAAAATCTAGAGGTGAATCTAGGATCTCTATCAGATACTATGCTAGATGACACACCATGTAATCTAACAATCTCACTAATATACAAGGAGGTCAACTTCTCTAAGGAAAATCTGATATTGATGGGGATAAAGTGAGCATATATGGTCATTCTGTCAACAATAAACCAGTTAGAATCTAAACCTCTCGAGGTTCTAGGTAGTCCTACAACAAAATCCATGGAGATATATTGTTTCACTTCCACTGGTGTATCTCTAAGGGTTGCAACTTACTTGAGGATCTCTGATATTCTATCTTAGCCTTTTGACAAACTAAACATCCATACACAAACTCACTAACCTCTCTCTTCATATTTGGCCACCAAAACATTCTCTTAAGATCCCGATGCATCTTGGTAGCACCAGGGTGGATGCTCAAGTTGCTTCTATACCCTTCCTCCAAGATCATCTTCCTAAGCTTAGGTACATTGGGGACACAAATTCTATCTCTAAGTCTTAGGATTCCATTTGATCCCACATTGAAACTACTATCTCTCCCTGATACTATGGTTTGTAACTAAGTCCTCAGAAAAAGATTAGACTTCTGGCCCTCTCTAATCTCTCCTAGCAACTCACTAGTAATTCTCAAAGCTCCTAGTCTCACACTATTAGGGGTAACCTCACACGCAAGGCTAAGGTCCCTAAACCATTCTAACAGATCCAATTCCCTAACCATCATAGCAGATACATATAGGGACTTCCTACTCAAAGCATCAGCCACTACATTGGCTTTGTCGGGAAGATAGCTAAGCTCAAAATCATAGTCCTTAAGAAACTCTAACCATCTTCTCTGACGCATGTTCAACTCTTTCTGACTAAACAGATACTTAAGGCTTTTATGATCACTTAACACTTCAAACTTAGAGTCAAACATGTGGAGGCCACATCTTAGGAGCAAAAACTATAGCATCTAACTCCAAATCATGGATAGGATAATTCCTCTCATGCGTCTTGAGTTGTCTAGAAGCATAGGCCACTACCTGGCCATTCTGCATCAACAATCCTCCCAAAACCATCTTTGATGCATGACAATACACCTCAAAAGGTTCGCTTGGGTTAGGCAAAACTAACATGAGCGCAGTCATTAGCTTTTCCTTAAGAGTTTGGAAACTATACTCACACTGGGCATCCCACACAAAAACTTGACCCTTATGAGTCAGCTTGGTCAAAGACAAGGCTAACTTGGAGAAAGCTCTTATGAATCTCTGATAATATCCCGCTAAACCCAGCAAACATCTAATCTTAAACACTGACTTAGGACTCTCCCACTTAAGAATAGCTTATATCTTAGAAGGATCTATAGCTATACCGCCTTGGGATATCACATGTCCTAGGAAACTAACTTTTTCTAACCAAAACTCACACTTGACCTAAGGTCTATCTTGCTAAACACACAAGCTCCTAATAGCTGGTCCATAAGGTCGTCTATTCTAGGCAAAGGATACTTGTTCTTGATCGTCACCTTATTCAACTGGCAATAGTATACACACAACCTCATGGTTCCATCTTTCTTCTTCACTAACAACACTGGTGCTTCCCATAAAGACATACTAGGTCTCACAAACTGCTTATCAAACAACTCTTCTAACTGTTTCTTAAGCTCGACTAACTCTAAAGGAGACATCCTATAAGGGGCTATAGACATGGGTCAGGCACTAGGTACCAAATCTATAGAAAACTCTATCTCTCTTTTAGGTGGTAAACCAGATATATCCTCAAGAAACACTTTTGGAAACTCTCTAACAATAGGGAGGTCACCTATAGAAACTTTGGTCTCTACTTCCAGGTTAGACAGGATCATGTACACTTGAGCAACTTCTTTCAAAGATGTCACAATTTGGTTGGCAGAGATAAACATCCCATCCTTACTCACTTCAAAATCACTAAACACCACAATTTTATCAAAACAGTTTAACAAGACATGGTTGGAAGATAACCAGTCCATACCCAGAATAGCATCAATTTGACTGAAAGGCAAACAAATCAGATCAATAAATAATATAATAAGAAGTTAAAATAGAAGCATTAATTGGGGTCTCTACCACAAGATCATCACTCAAAGAAGACACAAAAAGCTTAAGTTTCTCAATACACGAACAAGATATAAACAAATGGGTTGCACCAGAATCAAATAGCACAAGTAATGGAATCCCACTTATAAAACATTTACCTTGGATTAGATCTTGGATTTTGAAGCTTTAGCACCATTAAGAGTAAAGACTCTTCTCATGGCCTTCAAGCATCAAGTTTGGTCATTCAGACCTCCACCATTCTGCTCTTTCTTGAGATATGGTAAGTCTCTTTGAATGTGACCCTTCTATCTACAGCTAAAATTATATTTTTTAATAAATAGTTTTAATTATTTTAAAAATACATTATATTAATGTTTAATTTAAACCTATTATATATATATATATATATATATATATATATATATTGCGTCGGTGTTGCGTCAAGGATTCTGCTTGCCAATATATGAGCAAGTTATAATCAATAATGGCAACCAAACAGTAAAGCTTTCTTTAATAAGTTCACCAATTCAACTCAATTATTGATGTTAACAGTATACACAATTTCGCAAGGACGGAGATTTGCATGGGATATCTTATCATATCTTTACGAAATGAATATGAATCCTTAAATGTGTGCCCTACAAAAAGATGGAACGGAGAAGGTGAAAACCTAATCGAGTATGTGCCAAGCTATCTACAATCTCATAAAATAATTATAATTGTTCTTTGTTCTTCTTCTGCCATGTTTTGCATGTCATGTTTGCTTGGATTTCCATCAGTCCTTGTTATGGTTGCAGGGAGAACTATGGCTTCACGTTTTGCATAGTAGGTATGTACAATGGGAATGCCACAAACTTGTACCATAACTTTTTTTTTCCTAATAATCCCATTACTCATTATACATGCATGTAGCATGTTCTAGCCAATGATAAATAGAATGTATTTACTTTTTAAAGTAGGGATGATTTGTTAGTTATTACGAGAATTTTTACAAAATTTATTTGGAATATATTATCTTATTAACTTGAATATAATTTTAGTTTATGAAAATGTTATTTTTATTTTATTTCGTATTTAACATTTAATTTTTTTTAGTACATATATATAACAAAAAAGTACGTAAATGTTTTAATTTTAAAAAGACTACAAACAAATAAAATTTACATATATGAGGCTTAGTTTTAATAGTTTTGGGAGTTAAAAATTAATTTAAACTTATCTTATTATATAAGCACTACTACTTAATTACAAAAGTGTTCAATTAAATATCTGAAAGTAACTATAATGACCAACTTATAAGCTCTTTTTCATTTATTTATATAAAAATAAATTTATAAAATTAATTATCTATGTGATCTTTCCCTTTAATTTTCAGCTTATTTTTATCAAAATAAACTTGTTAAAATATGACATATGCTCCTTGACGATAAACTCTTGTTAAATATAGTTGTTCAATTAACTATTTATCGAAATATATCTTAAATAAATTTGGACCAGATATAAAGTTACTTACCATAGATTCTTATACTAACTCCGGCCTTATCACTGGGTCCCGTGCATGATTATGAAAGAAAATATGACAGAATAAATCAAATTCGGGCTAATAAGAGCGCTACGTACGGCACCAAGTCTCTTTGTATTTTTATTGATTTTATTTTTCTTACACCGATGACAAATTGACAATGAAGTTTGAGCCAAATACTTCATCTAAATTATCTAAACTCTGATTACTAGCTAGCTAGCACTAAGCTGATCATATTGAATTTTTAAAAATGTGAGAACAATTTTTTTAACTTAAATTTGAGAAAACCTTCTCTGTTATTATTTTTTACTTTTGCTTTTAATTATGAAAGTCTCACCTTATATTTACTTTATTTTCTATTTTTTAAAGTTTATACTGAAAATTATAAAACTGGAAAATGAAAATAGAAAATAATAAAAAATATTTATACTATTTTCTGTGCAAACTTTTAAAAACAAGAAATAAATTAAAACCCAATATGGCATTTTTATAAGAGTTTATTTTCTATACACAATAGGTGCAAATCACTCTAGAAATATTTTTAAAGTAACTACTATAAAATATATTCATTTTCATTTATATGCCAATTTATGATTGGACAATGACAATGGAAAAAACGTTTACACTATAAATATATTCTAATTTATTTATTTTTTATAAGAAAACGAGAAGATTGAAATCAATCACGTGCGACAATCGAAGGACAAAAATACTCTCACTTTTTATGTGATGCGAGGGTTCCACCTCTTGTTATCATTGGATTTTTTTAGAATCGGTAGCAAGAAACCAATCGAAGAACTCATTTCTAGTATTAATTTCATTGTGACTTGTTGTGTTTGCTATCACTCGTGATTTCTCAAATTCTTGATTCTTACATTTTTATTTTGATCTCATGCTTCATCTGCCATCGTTTGTGCATTTGATTTGAATTTTTCTTGAAATCAGAATCATTAGCATTTCTTCTTCTTCACGATGATTTTGGAACTTTCGATTCACATAGGTTCTGATTTCATGGAGGTTCAATTGTCGGAGCTACAGTATCATGCATCCACCTTTTTTTTTTCAAAGAGAAGGAAGAGTGTCCTCCCCACAAACAACACCATTGTTCGGAGGTGTTTTTAGTACCTCCAAACATGGTAGATGCTTTAAGCAGTAAAAGGAATTCCAGCAAACATCAACAATTTTGATAAGAAGCAAAACCTGCAATCACATGCACAAACACTCTGATGTGCTAAAGTCATAATTTGTTTTAGATGTATAAAATATGCTTGGATAGATACTTGTAGGCATGAAATGCCTTTATATAATAATATGTGATAGGTGGAACAGTTTAAATAAACACTTTGGACCATGGGCCTATTTGGAAGTCCAAAAGAGGTCCAGAACAAGGATTAATCCAATAATTTCTATATATTTGTGTTTAAAAATTGTAAGGTTGACTTAGTGATTGAAGACCAAAAGTAGGAGGAAGAGATCCTGGATTTAAAACTTTCTCACTAATAAAAACTAATATATTAACAATAAATATTTGTCGTTAAAAAGAGAAAGTAAATCTATGCTTTAAAATCTTATTTAACTTTGATTTCTATAAACAAACTACCAAACTTTCTAATAATATAAATTTTTCTTTACGTAAAAATAATGTAAGCATGTTCCTTTAAAGAAAATAATATAATAATATGAATGGGTGACCAATGAGGACAACTAATTAATATGTATATTCTCGAAAAAAGTTTTTTTTCACCCTAAATTAGCTTAAAACACTTGTTGGATATTTGTTGAACATTTTATGCATAAAAAGATTTATAAAGTTTTGATGATAACAAATAATGAATGTCACATTATTAGATTTATTACACTGATGATAATTATTTGATATTTTGAAATTACTGATATTTTGGATTTGATATTTTGAAGTTAATAATATTTTGAATTTATGAATATCAATATAATTGATAAGATTATTTAAAGAATCCTGAAGATTGATATCATTCAAGATGACATGGAATTAAGAAGATTTGTTTCTATTTATTTTTTAGATTTTATGTAAGGAGATTAGAAGATTGATCTTGCCAATATAATTATCTTTAAGATTGCATTCAAAAATAGGATAGAATATTTTTAAGATTACATTGCATAATATAATAGAATATCTTTAAGATTGCATTGCATGATAAGATAAAAAAATTTTAAGATTAAATTCAAAATTTAGATAAAATCATATCTTTAAATTAGTATAAATAGAAACATATGTTTGTGTTTTATGCATGCATTCCATTCCAAATAATATCAGAGTTTAGAGAGTTTATGTTTGCATCATTGAGAGAATTGTTGTGAGATCGTATAGAAGCGTTTGACAAGTTTGATTCTTCAACTCTCCATCAGGATTTAAAGGTACCTATTTGCTTAAGGAATAGAAGCT
>QARZ01040765.1:28442-43412 GCA_013407115.1 Glycine latifolia | reverse complement strand
TATGCATGCATTCCATTCCAAATAATATCAGAGTTTAGAGAGTTTATGTTTGCATCATTGAGAGAATTGTTGTGAGATCGTATAGAAGCGTTTGACAAGTTTGATTCTTCAACTCTCCATCAGGATTTAAAGGTACCTATTTGCTTAAGGAATAGAAGCGTAAAGGTAACTATTTTATTGTATTCTTCTTCTTGACTTTGGGAAAGGTCGCAATTAGGAAACTAGGATACCAGTTCTGTCTCTATTCTTGGTGAATTGAGACGTGCAACATCTGGCTGGAAAACTAGGATACCAGTCTGTCTCTATTCTTGGTGAATTGACACGAGAGCTTTTTGCTGGGAAACAAGGATACTAGCTATGGGATAATTGTTGTGTAAGGGTAGGCTAGGAAACTAGGATACTAGGAACTCTTGTACACAAAATTATCATAGTGGAGTTGTCCATTGGATTGATTATCCAATTTGGACGTTATGATTTTTTATCCAATTGGGTTTTCCATGTTAAAATTGATTGTGTCTTCTTTATCTCTTATCTTCATATTATTGCTTTGAGTATGATTTTAAATTGTGAATTATTTTATAAAACTCAATTCACCCCCTCCCCTCTTGAGTTCATCTAGGACCAATAATTGGTATCAGAGCAATGTTCTCTTTATTTTGCAGGTAACTCTTGAAGAGTAGATCTTAAGATGAACCCAATGGAGACAAAAAAAGAAGGCTACTCTACCCAAAGGCCTCCACTATTCGAGGGAAAGTACTACAGTTATTGGAAGAACAGAATGGAGATTTTCATTCAAGTAGAGAACTATCAAGTTTGGAAGGTGATTGAAAGAGGAGACTTTCAGATCACAAAAATGAATGAAAAAGGAGAAAGAGTGCCAAAACTTGAGGACGAATATACTGATGAAGATTGGAAGAAGTTGGAATAAAATGCTCAAGCCAAGAGAATTCTTCATTGTGGACTAGGGACACAAGAATACAACCGCGTGATGGGTTGCAATACTGCCAAACAAATGTGAAATCTTCTAGAGGTAACATATGAGGGTACAAACGAGGTAAAACAATCTAAAATTGATCTCTTTATGCATCAATATGAATTGTTCTCTATGAAGCTTAAAGAGTCTATTAGGGATATGATAACTCATTTTACTAACATAGTAAATGAGTTAAATGCTTTAGGCAGGGACATACAGGTTGAGGAGCAAGTAAAGAAAATTCTGAGGAGTCTCCCTAGAGAGGATTGGATGCCCAAGGTCACTGCTTTGCAAGAAACCAAAGACTTTAAGACTTTCAACCTTGAGCAGTTAGCAAGATCCCTAATGACATATGAGATGCAATTGGAGTCCCACAGGAAGGAAGATGTAAGATTGAAGGATAAAGGCATTGCTCTAAAATTTCAATCAAAAGAAGTGAGTGATGACTTAGATGATGAAGAGGAGATTGCAATGCTTGTGCGGAATTTCAAAAAACACTTAAAGAACCAAAAGTATAATGGAAGCTCAAGCAATAAACAGGTAAAATCCAAAAGTTTCTCTTCTTCAAGAACTGATTACAGTTGCTTTAGGTGTGGCAAAACAGGTCATAGAATTAAGGATTGTCCTGAAGTAGAGCAAGAAAGTAAAAAGGAGAAGAAGGCTAAAGAGCAGAAGAAGTATGAAAAGAAAGAGTTTAAGAAAGCAATGATGGTTGCTTAGAGTGATTCTGATTCAGAAGAAGAAGACTCTGAAAATAGTGAAGTTGAGGCCAACATCTGTTTTATGGCTGGAACTGACTCTGAAGGTGAAGACACTGAGGTAAATTTTCTTGAGCTAAGATCTTCCATGCATTTGTTAACAAAGAAGCATCTATTGAAAGTGTTAGACTTTGTAATAGATGAGTATTTAAAAATATGTGAATATAATAATGACTTGATTGATGACCTTGGTGAATTAAAGAATGAACTTAAGAAATTCTCTAAGGCCAATAAAGAATTGAGAAAAACAAACGAGAGCCTAGAGGAGAAAATCACTAGCCTTAAGAATAACACTTCTGAACTTGAAAACGAAAATGCTTCTATGGTTGTTAAATTGAAAGAACATAAGAAAGAGGAATGTGTGACAATTTGTGATGCTATATTGGAAGAAAAAAATTGAAAAGTTGGAGGGTGAGGTAGAAAAGTTGACTAAAGAGAATAAGGACCTCCAAAATAAGCTAGAGTCTGCCCTTAGGACTCCCAAGGTAGATAGACCCAATGTTATTGATTGGTTGTATAAGAATTGTAACACATCTAGGCATGGGTTAGGCTTTAAAGGTAATAAGAAATCTACCTGGAAAACAAAAACTAAGCATGTGGACTTGTATGAGAAAATGGTATGTTATCATTGTGGCAAGGTAAGACATCTTAAATTTGAATGCAAGAGTAGGATAAAAGTTCTTGAAAAGAATGTCACATATGTTAAGAATAACTCTATTTCTACATGCAAAGTAAAACAAGTTTGGATTAGAAAAGATGAGCTTTATAACTTTGTTGAGAAGAAGAAGGAACCCAAGCTAGACTGGGTTCCCAAAACTAATCATTGATTTGTGATTGCAGGTTGAAGTGAGGGGGAACAATTTGTGGTACCTTGACAGCAGTTGTTCCAAGCACATGACAGGAGATAAATCAAAATTTCTCTCACTCAAACCTTTTAAAGGTGGAAGTGTGACCTTTGGTGACAATAACAAAGGAAAAATTATGGGCGTAGATAAGGTTGGTAAGTCACCATCACACTCCATAGATAATGTGTTTTATGTTAAGGGTCTTAAGCATGATTTATTAAGCATTTCTAAATTTTGTGATAAAGGTAAAAAAGTTGAGTTTACTTCTGATAAATGCTTAGTAACTAGAATGGATTCAAATGAGGTAATTCTAGAGGGTAAAAGAATTAAAAACACTTATTAGGTTGATTTGCATTGTTTGTCAAATGTTTCTCTCACCTATTTGAGTGTTTTAGATAATGACCCATTGTTGTGGCATAAAAGGTTAGGACATGCTAGCTTGAATACCATCAAGAAGCTGAACTTAAGTTCTGTGATACTAAACATCAGGTTGCTGATATTTTCACTAAACCCCTAAGCCGTGAGAGATTTGAAAAATTAAGACTGAAGCTAGGGTTGATAAATCACAACTAATATGTTCAAATTTTCTTTCCCCAATGATTGACTCGTTCACTTCATATATCTTGTGTTAATTCTGAAGTGTATGCCTTGATATTGTAGTGAATTTGCTATGTTGTGAGGAATAATGTGCATGTGCATTTTCTCTGTGAGGCAGGCAATCTAGAACTTGTATGATTTAAGCTCAAGGCTCATTGTTTGAGATGTTTCATAAGTTTACTAAAAATGATATAGGCCATCTTTGGTCGTTTGAGCCTTTCAAGATAACTCTTTCAGTATTTTATATCCTTAGTCACCCTATTTGAACCTTAACATTGACTTTCATTGATAAATTACAATATGCAACCCTTTGTGTTTTGATTTAAAAAAATCCCTTTTAAGTGTAGGTATGCATAGTTTCTAAAGCAAGTGTCATGAGATATCTGGTTAAAAAAGGGGGGGGAATGACAGTGAAAAGAAAAAGAAAAGAAAAATCATCTTCTAAAGCAAGTGTAATGATGTGTTTGGTTGAAAAAGAAAAAGAAAAAAGGGGAATGACAGTAAAAAAAAGAAAAAGAAAAGAAAAGAAAAATCATCTTCTAAAGCAAGTACCATAAGGTGTTTGGTTGAAAAAGAAAAAGAAAAGGGGGGAATGATAGTAAAAAAAAAGGGAGAAAAGAAAAAGAAAGTTGAAGCAATCATCTTGATTTTAAAAAAAATGTTGAAAGTATTCAGTGGAGAGGAAAGTAGGAAACTATGCATATCAATACTATACTTATTTGTTTCCCATCTCACCTTATTCTTTGTTTGTTTTTTATCCACCTTGTACGTTACAAGCTTATAAAGACCTATTGATTTGGTGGCTTATGAAATATTTCTACACTAAGAGTGGAGAGCAGTCATGATGTACAAGCTTATGGAAAGCCTGGAGAATAAGAACATAGTGATCCTAAATATGAGCGAAAAGGCAATTTATTGCAATGTTAAGGCATGTGCTTTAGAATGTTAATTTCTTTGCAGCCTTTCATCTTTATCACTTTCTTGTTCTTCATTGTTAGCTCTATTCATGTTGTTCTACCCATGTATCCCTATTCCTGCTAAGGTTCATAACCACTCTCTCCATCATGATTGTTTATTTTAATCTTTTCGATGATGCCAAAAGGGGGAAAGAGGTTTGAATGTCATGTTATGGTAAATTGTTGTGAGTTATTGATTCTAGTCTTAGCTTAGCAATGCTAGGAAATAGTTGAAAATCATTAGTAGATAAAGTTGAATATCATTCATTCATAATGCATTCATAGTATATTTGTTCATTCAATTAGTACATGACATTAATTATTTGTCATCATCAAAAAGGGGGAAATTGTTGGATATTTGTTGAATCTTTTATGCATAAAAAGATTTATAAAGTTTTGATGATAACAAACAATGAATGTCACATTATTAGATTTATTGCACTGATTATAATTATTTGATATTGTTCCGTTTACGAGAAACAGAATGTACCCAGCAAGGTTTACTGGGATTTGCTATGGGATCAAATTCTCCCTCTCTGAAGATGCCTATGGAGATGAAGCACCCCCAGGAAGATGATCACTGCCGGAAACAACACAAGTGGTGTGCTGTGTGTGCAGTGTGAATGGAAAAGAGAGAGTTAGGATCGTTGTCTACCTTTCACCATGACTGATGCTGTATTTATAAGATAATACCTGGATATTGGAAGATATGGTTGAGGCCCATTATCTTTGGTTAAGATATTCAGATTATCTAAATGGCAGTGGTTGTGATTATATCTTCTATCTTTCGGTGGTTGCTATATTTAAGTATTCAAATGGGCCTATCCATAACAGATATTTTGAAGTTACTGGTATTTTGGATTTGATACTTTGAAGTTACTAATATTTTGGATTTATGAATATCAATATAATTGATCAGATTATTTAAAGAATCCTGAAAATTGATATCATTCAAGATGACATGGAATTAAAAAGATTTGTTTCTATTTATTTTTTAGATTTTATGTAAGGAGATTAGAAGATTGATCTTGCCAATATAATTATCTTTAAGATTACATTCAAAAATAGGATAGAATATTTTTAAGATTACATTGCATAATATAATACAATATCTTTAAGATTGCATTGTATGATAAGATAATTTTTTTTAAGATTAAATTCAAAATTTAGATAAAATCATATCTTTAAATTAGTATAAATAGAAATATATGTTTGTGTTTTATGCATGCATTCCATTCCAAATAATATCAGAGTTTAGGGAGTTTATGTTTCCATCATTGAGAGAATTGTTGTGAGATCATATAGAAGTGTTTGACAAGTTTGATTCTTCAACTCTCCATCAGGATTTAAAGGTACCTATTTGCTTAAGGAATAGAAGTGTAAAGGTAACTATTTTATTGTATTCTTCTTCTTGACTTTGGGAAAGGTCGCAACTGGGAAACTAGGATATCAGTTTTGTCTCTATTCTTGGTGAATTGAGACGTGCGACTTCTGGCTGGGAAACAAAGATATCAGTCTGTCTCTATTCTTGGTGAATTGAGACGAAAACTTTTTGTTGGGAAACAAGGATACCAACTATGGGATAATTGTTGTATAAGGGTAGGCTAGGAAACTAGGATACTATGAACTCTTGTATACAAAATTATCATAGTGGAGTTGTCCATTGGATTGATTATCCAATTTGGACGTCGTGGTTTTTTACCCAATTGGGTTTTCTACATTAAAATTGATTATGTCTTCTTTATCTCTTATCTTCATATTATTATTTTGAATTTGATTTTAAATTATTAATTATTTTATAA
The DNA here is from genome assembly GCA_013407115.1 of Glycine latifolia. Classification (NCBI taxonomy): domain Eukaryota; kingdom Viridiplantae; phylum Streptophyta; class Magnoliopsida; order Fabales; family Fabaceae; genus Glycine; species Glycine latifolia. The sequence goes on along the minus strand of QARZ01040765.1, from coordinate 37,481 downwards.
AACTCAATTTAACCCCCCCTCTTAAGTTCATCTGGGACCAACAACACTTACATTATTTCTTCGAATCTTTGAAATTTTTTTACTAAGCAAAACTTTATTAAGAATTAGAGTACAAAGGTACGCTTACATGATTATAAAAGTTGGTCAATGTGGTGAAAGGATGTTTGTTAATTATGAGAAAATCCATAGTATTTTTTTATTATGAAAAATCCATAGTATATAATATAATATAAATGATTAGTTTTGTTGCTGTATTGAAAAAAAAAATGGTATAGGAATATAATATCAAACTTTGGAAAGAAGTGTGGCTAGAAAACTTAAGACTTAATTCGGGAGCTTTTCATGTCCAAAGGTTGTATGCTATTTCTAATGATAAAAGTAAATAAATAAATAAATAAATAAAATATAATTTTAAATTTGGGGGCTTGGTCTGAAGGTAGTTGGAAATGGAATCTAAATTCCAGAAGAAAGTTGTTTGTTTGGAAAGAAAATTTGATGTTGGATTTTCAGAACATGTTGTGGACAGTTTCTTTGAACTCTCCGAAAAAGGATGAGTGAATTTGTTTGCTTAACTCAAGTTCTTATAAATTCAGATCGGGTAATTGATGGTTGTATCATTCGTAAAACATCTTTAAATACTTTTGAAAACGTCCTATTTCTATGACAGATTTGGCTTTTAGCAGCAATGTTAATCAATAAAATTAATTTCAACAAATTAAGTTTAGTTTCAACATTTAGTGCTCTTTGTTCAAAAGCATTAGCATTTTTCTCATTTACATGTTACTCGTAGTTGCTCACTTGGCATGGAAAAATCAAAACAAAAATCCTATACTTAGCTAAATATTCAACATTGTTTTTGCATCTACTGTACGAAATCTTGTGCATGGTCAGAATGGAGGCCTTTTACCAAGTAAGAAAGCCTAGCAACTTGGGTTCATTTTGTGGCATGCGACAAATTTGATCTTTGGTTAATGAATGCATAATGGAAATTATTTATAGCGCCTCGAAATTTCATTGGTTTGTTGGATGTAATCTAAATTTAGATCAAGGTAAAGGTTAGTTCCTTTACCTTTTTTGATTCAGTCTTATAGATTTTAAATATCAAAATGAGTTGTTAGCTAGCCACTCCCTGATAGTTTTTAGGATGTTGGCCTTGGGAAGAGTTGCTTTCTTTTATCTAAGTTGTGTTTCTTTGTAGCATTCATGTTGAGATTTTAATATAAATAGGTTAGGGTATTTCTTGTACTTTTAATGAATTTGCTTAAAAGAAGGATTGCAAAGCCAAACATGCTAGAATTTCCCTATAAATTTCTGTGGGCTTCAATTAATTACAATTATTTTTACCAAAAATGAGTTATTATGATAATTTATTTGATGATACATAAATTCATTAATAATATAATTATTGATTGGACACATAATTAATATTTGTTATTTTGGAAAACAATGTAACTCTAATCACTGCACTCATAATGAGAAATGCCTAAAATTAATAAATAACGTGACTAAGTTTATTTTGCTGTCATGACATTTAATTGTTGGATATGACACATTGAAAATCCTAGTTAATATCTAGAACATGTAATGAGGAAAAAAAGACTTTATTTTTATTTTTATTTTAAGGATCCGATTGCCTTCAACAGGTAACTTTAATTGGTGTCCTAAATTCAAATAAAAGTATCTTATTCTCGGAATCATTTCCAAACCTTGCATTGGCGTAAATTTGTGCAATAATTGTTAAGACAAAAAAGTACCTTTATAATATATTTATACATACAAGTTTACCCCTTTTAAATAGGCATGGCAACGGGACCCAAACCCGTAAATATCCGCCTGAATTCACCCCGATTTTAATCAGGAAAAACCGAGTCTTTTGAGTTTGGATTTCTCCAATAGCCAAAAGCGGGGGTGGGGGCGGGTATGGAATTACTGCTACCCGTCCCGCCCCCGGCCCGTAATAAATAATATTAAAAAAATAAAAAAATATATATATTATTTTCTAATTTTTTTTAATTGAATTGATTAATTTTATTTTATAATTTTTAAATTATGATCTCATATTTTAAATATGGGTTTGTTGTTTTTTTTTTGTTACGTAATTAGTTTTTTCGTCCGATTTTTCAATAAAAAAAGTTATATTATTTTTTTTATTTTAATCAAATAGTAGGGACGGGACGGGGAAAATCCAACTACCAGTGAGGGCGGAGATGAGGATGAGTTTTAAAATCGGACGGGGATCGAGGACTGGGACGGGGAGCGGGTTTGGGGGCGAGGACGGAGAATACAATACATGTCCCCATCGTGCCCGGTTGCCATGCCTACTTCTAAAACAAGGAAATATATAAAATAAAAACAACGATATGTTTTATCATTAATTTAAATTAAAATACCTTACAAACTTAATTTACTTAAAATTAGTGATAAATATATACCTTTATTTTCATACTTTAAACATAATTTCATGTACTGTAGGAAGTTAAATGTGTAACATAATACTACCACATAGATCAAATAATTTGTAATTAAGTACACTTTATAAAAAGTTTTATGATTAATTTATTAAAAATTTCATTAGAAAGTAATAAAAAGGAAGAGCTCAACAATTGACAAAGTCTTGGGAAAGTAAATGTTGGTATACAAACATTTTTAACCAGGAAGAAAGTGACCAAATAATCTTGTAAGAAATGAAAATTAGGAGCGTCTTTTTCTTCTTCTAATATTTTTCCAAGATATTCAATAATTAATATTGTAAGGTTATTTTTAATGTGAGATCTGCTACTAAATGAAATTGGGTTTCTGTGTATTTCTAATTATTTAATTAATGAGTTTTTTGATTATTTTATATGCATTGATTTGACACCTTCATTTGATATTGGTGCCATCCAAAACCTCACATAAAATTTATATCAATAATTTAGCCATTTTTTGTTTCCTTTTTAATTAAAAAACAATACATCAACAAACAAATAACAATTGACAATTACAATAAAACCATCGTGGCCTGGAAAAGAGTAAAAAGTACTTTTCTGAAATTATATTTCTAATTAAAAAGAATAAGAAAAGAGACATGCGAATTTAATTCACTCCCTCGTACTCTGTTACACTTTTAAGAAAAAGCTTGGTCAATTTTCTCAAGGAGAATTTCTATGATGAATCCAATAATTTGGGAGTCTTTGATCATGTTAATTTTTTTAACCAATTAAATTAGATGTCACTTTCTCATTATTTTTTTTTTCAAATTAGTCATTGATTATTATTTTTTAAAATTGTAACTTTTTAAAATTAAAAAATTATGATTAAAGATAAATTTAGAAGTTTGAACTCTAGAATCTTTTTAGTCACTTTCAACACTTTTTATTAAAACATATGCTTAAGAAACAATAATAAGAAATTTTAAATCTTAAACCTTTAACTTCAAAAGTTTTCTTTTATAGAAAATATTGAAAGTAATTAAAAAGATTTTAGGATTCAAACCTTTAAAATTATCTTTAATTATATTTTCTAATTTAAAAAATTTACAATTTTAAAATTTTAAAAAATAATAATCAATGACTAATTTGAAAAAAAAAATATTAATAAAAAAATGACATAATTTGATTGGTTAAAAAGCTCATAATATCAAAACCCCTAAAGATATTGAGTCACCATAAAAATCTCTTTTCTCAATTAATAATGTGTACGCCTGAGTTTTATGACTTTTTTGAATTTTATATGAATAAGATGGATTTTACGTATATACCCATACACTATTATATATTTTAAGATTTAAATATAAGTTAGTTTTTATATTTTAAATTTTGATTTTTAACCTAATAATTTTATCCTTTTTAGATTTTGGTCCCTTAATTTCATTCTATCGATGTACTCTGTATAGTTTTGTTTTTTTTAGGTTTAGGCTTCTATGATATAACAACTTTTGGTCATGATAATTCTTATTTTGAAAAATATGTGTGGCATATTACTGGTCATAAGGCACAATATATATATATATATATATATATATATATATATATATATATATATAATTCTAGATATTTGAGATTTAAACTTATACATGGAAACCAATAACATTTTAGAACCACAAAGGATATATACATTTATTTGGAAAACAAAACAGAGTTGGTATAAAAGGAAAGAAGAAAATGAAGAATATATTTGTAGAAAACTGATGGACTTAAATAAAGGTGAAGTAGAGTAAAAAGTGTATATATATATCGTTAGTTTTTCTTAAGTAAAAGCTAGCCTTAAAATAAAATAGCTCTAAATCAATCTGTTATATTTATGTGCTTATATATATGTGTTCGTTTATATATATGTTTCTTAATTATATTTTATTAAAACAATGTAAGGAGAGAGAACAAACTATTCATTTCAAAATTAAAGCAATACAAAAGCCGAGTTAACAGACATATTAGAATGAAAAGTAAGGTAAGATATGAATTCTATTTTATGCCATATTTAAACTACAACCAAAAACAACAAAGTAGAATTGAAGAGATCAAAATAAAACTAACCTTCTATATTGTATATTAACCTGCGTAACAAATGCTAAGGAGTACTCTTTTCTTTTATACGGTGGCTCACTTTCTCTCCAATTCCTCCATTTTAATGGCAGATAAATATATATGAGGAACTACTTAAATTAATAGGGTCAAAACATAAACCGTTGCTTAAGCCAAGGGAGAATTTGGTTTGCATTCAACTACCACAAATAAACTAGTTATGAATACATAGCTATATATGATATCCAAGAATTTATAGACTTGTTAGTGGGACAGATTATTACAGTTAACCTTAGCTACAGTGTTGGGTATATATTATTATAAAGGTTGCGTCATAGTCATTCTTTTTCACTTGTAGCCCCGTTTGTTGCACTTGTCTTTTGCTTTCTTTTCCACTCTCTCACTGGAAAATGCTCTTTTTCCTCCTATACTCTTTGTTGTTGCTTATCTAGTTGTCATTGTATTTGCGGGTTTTTCTCATCTTGTCCTGCAAGTAACTAGGGTTTTCCGTTTTCTCTCTGAACTCTCACATCCAATAGTGAATTCCCAAGACTTCTATCCCGGTGCTTGTAGACTTCTTTTTCACTGGCATTATTAAAGAATAGATCTTGAAAGACCCTTCTGCAAGAGAGGGAAAAAAAATAAAAGGTATTGATCTAAATTTCAATATCGTTTGTTCCATTAAACGTAGCTAGCTGTACAAGGTATAGTTTTTTTTCCCCACAATTATGTGTTTCTTTTTCTTCTTTTTGATTGGTGTTTGTTTATTTGCCTAATAAATTTATGTTCATAAGGCTTGATCCAGGGTTTTGGTTTTTGGAATGAAATTCTGGGGCTGAATGATGTATCATGCTATACTGAAAGAGTTGAAAATTGAGAAATTTTCCACATGTCATATCCACCAATAAACTCAAAAGATTCCTGGTAGGTGTGTACCTTTTCTTTTAGCCCCCTCCAACTGAAAATCTCGGAAAGCTAGACCTAAGGAGAGATTAGGGGAGAGACAGGGAGAGAAATTCAGGGAAGAAATTTATTAGTCTGAGATATCAGGAAATCAAACATCTACCACAATTAATAATACTGTCGTTTCACATTTAGAAACATTTGTTATATTTATTTTGCTTTATTTTCTTCCTCATCCTTCTGTGTCAGGAAAATAAAATTGAGAAAAAAGGGTTCTGGGTAGTATAGTCAGAAAATCTATAAATAGGGGCTCTTCTTTTCTTTATTTTCCCAATCCACTGGTTCAATAGTGGACTTTAATTGAACATAAAGACGGCTTAGGGATAAAAAGTTAGAGAAGTTCGAGCAGTGGTAGAAAATGTTGTTACCAAAAAAGGAAGTAGCAGGATGTGCTTTAGGCAAGTAAAGTCTCCCAACCCTAGTTTTACATGTTCATCCAAGTCTAGAGAATTAAATTCAGATTCGATATAACCACTATACAATTAATTAAGCCGTCGTTAGATTTAAACAATTCTCAAGAAATGGATATACTAGTCTTTTGGTGATTTTTCTTCATAGTTTTTTTTACTTCCAATTTAAAATTATATTCATGAGGTGCATAATATCTACAGTATTCTCTTTTTTACAAGATTCAGAATATAATCAATTATATTATACTGTATTTTGATTTTAATGTTAGCTTAAACGTGGTACTCATGAGTTAGAGTACCATTCATACTCTCTTCAATGAATCATTTCCTTGTTGCTGATATAAAAATTAAAGATGATCAATCCATTTCTGGTGTGCAACAGTCGGCTGTTCCTATAATCAATCATAAGCACTTATTCCAACATTTGAGAGCAAATTGTTTTATTGTACGTGTTTGATTCATAATTGGTATAATTGCAGTGAAGATCATGGCCTCATCTAGCTACTCTAACTCTCCCTGTGCTGCCTGCAAGTTCTTGAGAAGAAAATGCATGCCGGATTGCATTTTCGCCCCGTATTTCCCTCCAGAAGAGCCTCAGAAGTTCGCCAATGTGCACAAGATATTTGGAGCAAGCAACGTGAGCAAGCTTCTAAATGAGGTGCAGCCCCACCAGAGGGAGGATGCAGTGAACTCTCTGGCCTATGAAGCCGAGGCACGGATAAAGGATCCGGTTTATGGCTGTGTTGGGGCAATCTCAGTGCTCCAAAGGCAAGTGATTAGGCTTCAGAAGGAACTTGATGCCACAAATGCTGATTTGATCCGTTATACCTGCAATGAAATGCCAACCACTCAAGATGGTAGAAGAATTATTGGTGAAGGGGGTGGTGGTGGTGGTTCCTCTCTTGGTCAATCTCCTGGTTACTATTACCCTTCTCCTTGGAACAATGATCCACTTGGGGATGGTTATCACAGAGGTGACACTATATAATATATTATTTTAATTTCATCCTTGGTTAAGTATGAAATGAAATTCCTACTATTAGTAAATTAACGAGTTATATATATATATATATATATATATATATATATATATATATATATCCCTTTAGGGTTTCTTATTGTTGTATAGTATTTGAGATGAAGGGGGTGGTATAGTCATAGTGTGGTGGTTCTAAGGGGGCGCATATGAATAATATGTTGTATGTTGTAATTGTGAGGGTGCCCTTCATATTTCATAAAAATGTGTATCTTGTTATAAATGTAACTGAACTAGCTTGTACGTCTCCTAGCAGTCTCATAAATGGAAATTTCGGTTACTAATAAAACTCTATTGTCTCGTGATTTCTCATAGAAAGGGAAATTGTATTTGTTGATTTTAATATTAATAAATGATTTGGTTCATGTCACAAACATATCTATTTATATGTAATGTGTTACACTACTCCTTATACTCTAATAATATTTTGTTGATAAAAAAGTTGTCACCAAAATATATATATAATAAGTCATTCTTACAAATATTGAATCAATCTCCATACAAATTAATACAATAAAAACTATATGCTCGAATCATAACAATATAAAATCTACCCTATAATATCCAAATAGAAAAAGAAATAAACAATAAAATGTTTTACTATTTCCGAATTATTTTAGAACACATTAATTTTATATATATGCTCAGCTTTGAGACCACCAAATTCCCACTATATTTTTCCCTTTTCTTTTGATAAGAAACCTAACTAATAAATATATTCGAAATGGCCCCCACCTATAGCACTTCAAACTAACTATCATATTAAACTGTGAGAAATTGGTACGTAGCTAAACAGATTCATATCGGTCTAGTTTCTTACTGATTAGCTAACTCTTTTGATACCAACCAGGTGGGATTTAACAGAAAAAACTAGTTACTTACATTATGACAAATTAAAATTAAAATTAAAATTTTCAGTTAAAAAATATTCATATTTAATGTCTGACCATATTTCCAACAGGTTAATTTGAAAGAAGAATTATAGAAAACAATTTTTTTTTATAAAAAAAAAACTAAATTAAAAAAAAGATAATTTTTTTATCTTCCATACTATATAATAATAATAATAACGTATAGCACTAGTTTGAACCCTACCTTTTCGAGCATGCACTCCCTCTTCCTATGTTCTCTCACTTAGATATTACTATATATATTACTCGGTGCATAAGAACTTGACTTGAGAGTTGAGAAGAGGCCATGATCTCAGAACGGCCTTGGCAAAAACACCACCAGCTTCACAAACATGCGTAACGGGTTACCTATGATGTTCAATTATCTATTTATAATGGGTGTGTAATAATAGCACGCAATTCAAATCGCCATAAAGAGAAGACAGATTACCTCTTATCCCGGTGTGCTAGCTTCACTTTTTCATCAAATCATAAGTTAAAAAAGCCTTATTAATGTGAACAAATGGAAGAGGGCTATGGGATATGACATTTTTTCCAGCGTATAATTCTCCTCCCTCCAACATATGTGCTGGTCAAAGGGAGGACTGGAACTGTTAATTTGTTGACTTTATGGTATGCATTTTGATTGATTAATAATTATTATTTGTTACATGAAAAAAGAATATATATTATTATTATTTGTGATGTTTCCGTGATTGCATTTCCATGTCCTCTCTTCATTAGAACATTATGATTATGATGAGATCAATAAGCATAAGTGGTACTGGTACTGGTGCCTAGGGATGGAGGATATTCACACGAAAGAGATTGTTCTGTTCAACGGCATGTGATCATAAGGAGGGTACATAATACATTGAACCTTTATAGACAAGTAAATGTGCATGGTGCGGATATAACGGGGCATTTTCTTCGCCCCCCTTCTCTCGCGCTGAGCCATGTGAATAATAATATTCTAGTTATTGCTCAGTCCTCTCCTCTGGATCACAACCCTTTTCATTCTTCCGCTATATACCTAAACTAAATATAACCTTTCTGTTAATAATTTCGTTTCAACCATTCTTGCGTGCGGTTATATGAACTTGTTCATCACAATTCACAACCCCATTTGAGTTTAATATATAACCTAAATCATATATAGGAAGCAGAAACTATATATATTAATTATATGGAGGTAGCATTACTTTAACAAACGAATGCATATACATACATATACATAC
>QARZ01040765.1:3107-27043 GCA_013407115.1 Glycine latifolia | reverse complement strand
ATATATATATATATATATATATATATATATATATATATATATATATATAGAAAATAAATTAAATTATTATATGAATATACTTTTAATAATTATTATATGAATATAATTTTAATAATTATTATATTATTTTAATTGGATAATGTTTCCTTAAAATTTATCATTGAATTGAAAGTTTTTTCATATAAATTACATATGCAAAATTTAATATTAATTCAAAATCATTTACTATTTTATTCATATAGATTAAAATGGACGTAATATAAAATTGTAAAATATACTAAAATATGAATCATTTGATTACCTTTTTGTTGTTGTTTAATTTTGATAAAATTTGACACACATGATCTTAATAATATGTAAATATAATTCAACGATTGAATCAATAAAAATTACATTTTATATCAAATTATAAATTAATATAATAGTTGTCAAAGTTATATCGATGATAAAAATTATATTATCGTCTAAACATAAATGTGATTTTTTTATTTTATAATTAATATTTAGTTATATTTAAAATAATATTTATTAAAATAAAATCAATTTGTGAAGTATTAACTATTTTTTAAATAGTAGACTTAATTTATTTAGTAAAAACTTTCCATGGAACAGTCAAACCTGATGAATTGAAAATTTGTGCAGTTAAAACTTATCATTGAATTGAAAGGTTGTATTAAGTCATCTTTCTTTTCTTTCTTCAAAATTATTATTCCCGAATTAGTCGAACATAACAAAATATGATCACACTCCTAATAGGTACTTTAATTATTTATTTGAGACAAGATAAATGTGAGTGCTTTGTAAATGTTCAAAATAAATAAATTAAGCATAATGCATTCACTTTTTCCTATTTATGTTTTTAAATAAGAAAAGGAAAAATGATTCACGTCAAACTTTTACGGTCAATTAAAGAGAAAGCGGTAAATGCATACTCAAAACCTTTTAGTTTTGCACATGTCTCCAAGATGCATTGATTTAAATTAGGGAACAAGAAGAGAAAGTTAAGCTTTATGCATGCCTGAGAATTCGCCTTTGAAGGATTATACTTGTCCTTTCCCTTCAACTCATTTTTCTCCACCACAAATTGATCTCCCTTGACCCAATACAACTATGATGACAATGTGCTCCTGTCTCATATTTACTTCCTTTGGGTATTCCCTCATATCACAATTAATATGATATTAATTCTTTTTTCTTCCACATTAATATTTTATCATTAATTTCAACCCAACTGTTTTTCAATGAACTAAGGTTAATTACACTTTTGCTGTTGGAGTTTTTTTTATATGTAGGAAGTACAAGTTTATAAAACTCACCTAATTTGTGGTTAAATTTCTTGGTTGTTGTTGGATTTAAATAAGATATTAATGAGTAGAGGTGATAGGGAATTGAACTAATCTCAAAATAGTTCAAAAAAGTTGATTTTATAAATAGTTTGTTGAATTTGATTCATAAATTAAATGAGTTAAATTAGATCTAAAATTTGAACTTATTAAATAAATAAGTTGAACTTAAGTTATGTATAGTTTAACTTGTTTAGTTCATAAATTTGTTGGTATATATATATATATATATATATATATATATATATATATAATTAAGTAAATTTTCTATTCTTTTATATACACAAACTGATATAATTTTTATTTATACAGACTTTGGTTATAATTATTTTTTTTTCATATTTTGTAGCTTTACAAAACTAATAAAATAAGTTTAGTTTTATCTTTTAAAATAAAATTAAATAATCATTTAATTTAAAATATACTAATAAATTGAAAATTTAAAATATATAAGATTTAAAAAATTTAACTCATGATTCATGTTATTCGAATGATTGAGATCAACATGAACTTGAAAATTGAGTTCAAACTAAAAAAAAATATTTATATCAAACTACAAACTCAACAAAATATTAACACACTGAATCGTATTTAACTAACTCGGCTCATTCCGATCTCGCCTCATTTTTTCCAACCTTGATAAGATTTGTTTCTATTCCTATGCACGTGGGATTACTTTGGAATTTAACAATAGATACCTGCCCGGTAAATTGTTTGTGCTTCGAATTTTTATCTTTGTCCACACATGTGAATTAAGCGTCTATTGAGCATAATTGTGGGTAGAAATACACGGGGAGAGAAAATAGGTGAAGAGTTTGGGAGAGAGGGGCTAGAGAACTAAGGAATAGGCAACATATTGACATGGAAAAGATACCAAATGTTTCCCTTTGTCATGCAAAACTGAGCACGCGTACTGATCAACATTTCCATAATAGGTTTAGTTTAGTACGTGTATGATTAATCTTGGTTCAAAGAAATAGTTTTTTTTTATCAGCTTCTTAAAAAGAAGTGATTATTTTTCCTGAATTCGAATTCCAACTAAATTTATGCGCTTAATTTGTAAAATAATGCATTTGTAGGTTGTTTCACTTGTTTGTGGTATTAATAATAAAAATTATATTTAATATTTCATTGATTAACGATTAAATACAGTGGCATTTTTAAGAAGGGTTTTCATCCTTAAAATATCTATTTTTATTTTAGTCCATTAATTTCTTCATTTGATCACTAATTTTAATGAAATACATAACTTTAAATCCCCTGTGGATAGATAAGTTCCGTTAAATATCATTGCTATATAATTTTATTTTGCTGTTATTACTTAGCAAAATAAATTTAATGGTAAGAACTAAAAAATAAATTTCTACAAAATTAAGAATTTAAGTAAAAAGTTGTATAAAAACTAAAATGAAAAGTAAATATTTTGCAAATATGAAAAATATATTTAAGGTTTTCTAACAAAATTTACATGAATTCCAACAAAAATATTATTGTTCATTTTATTTCAAAATTTACGTGGCTTCCAAAAATGACACCATTGTAGTCCATTTGAGAATATTTATGAATCAACTATCAAAACTGCGTTTTTTTCTTATATTATTATAGGAGTATCTGTGAATCACGCACGAACACAATAAATCCAAAGCATTGTTCACGGGGCGACAAAATGTGTGGAAATGATGTTCATTCACTCTCAAAAACTAAAGGGCCACCCTTAACCGCCCAAGATCGCTTCCATCCCAAAAGTTAAATCACAATGACTTGGTCTCTTTAGTTCTGATTGATTGATGAGACAAATGACATGCCCAAAATTAAAGCCCAGTAGTGAGTGAACTCAGGAACATGCCAGATGAGCAAAAAAGTCTTTCTTCCTGGCTCATTGATTCAATTCCAATAAATTCTTTTTGTACTTTTTAGAGGAAGAAAATTCTTCTTCTAAGAATCATGATTACCATTAGATGTACATATACGATATTTATACAATTTTTTAAAGCTAAATATGTAATGATCAATAATGGTATGTTTGAGAAGCTTAGCTTGATTAACAACTCTTCAGTAAGTTTTATAGGTAGACAAACAAATTTCATTGTTCATACCTTAATTAGAGCGTCTAAATCTTATGTTAGTCTACAAGTTTTTTATAGCATTTCTGATTATATCAATGCTATTGTTATTAATGAAATTATATGATCCTCTTGCATTAAAAAAAGTTTCCCAAAATATATATGTAAGAAATTCTAAATGTAACATGCTAATTGAGTTTATTTCCGGGCATAATTAAGCTCATCAATTGGGTACATATATTCCTCTATTCTCTTTTATAAGAAAAAATTTTAATTTTTTTTCAAATATAAATAAAACTTAATTATTTTGTATCTTATTTAATAAGAATATATTTAAAATATCTTTCATTTAATAAAGAATTTGTAGTTAATGTCACATTCCAATGAATGATAAATAATTTAGGAAAAATTATTGGTACACACTACTCATATAACTCAATAAGACCCTTTTAATATATAGACCCTTTTGATGGTTGGGGTTTTAGTGCACATTTAGATACGATTCTCTCCCTCTCTTTCATTCTTGCAATCTATCGAGCTCTTGGTGTTGTCTTCATCGTCCTATGTTCATATAATCCATCCACAGTTTTCACACGTGTTCATCTTCAACCTCCTTTTTTTGTCACCAAATAAAATGATATTGTGGACTCCTTCAAAAACTGATTCTAGAAAAATTATTAGATATATGTTTGATTTACAGTTAGAAACGGCTCCAATGGATATTGGTAACAAAAAATACTTTTGTAAAAATATTTACACCTTTATTTTTACGTTTATTTTTCAGCCTGTTATATTCTGTTTCGAAATGCGAATACAATAAATGTAAATCTAACATACTCAGAGGTGCAGACAGTTAAATTGACTAATCTTCAAATTACATAATTATATGTTATTAGTTTTTTTTTTTTGTTATATATTATACAACTCAAATATAATTTCTCCTGTTTCATGGTATCTGCCGCCACAAGGGACCCATGCTACTCCTCCACCAAATTTGCCAAATCCGCTCTTCTTCTAATCTTATTATCCTAGAGGCAAAAATGTCTATTTCAAGGAGAATACACTTCATACAATCGTCTAATCAAAGTGGAAGATAGCTGGATCCCTATTTGTTGGGTTTTGAAACACATAAGTTAGTGGTGGAATAATAGATAACATTTTAAAACTTTTTAAAATATCAAAACCCTCCAAGCAATAGTTCTAACCTTTAAGTTATAAATCGTGTTTACGTCTTTGATTGTAAAATTACAATATTAGAACTTCATGTCAAATCACAAGGCTAAAAGTGCAGCGAGACCTCTACAAATATTGTTATACACTAAATGTGAAACTTATAAATAATATTCTCTCTTTAACCAAGAGGTAGATTAATTCAAGCGGATACGTCATATGGATTAACCAATTTAGTCTTGTTAATTATTTTGTATATCACTTGAACATCTTAATCCAACTAAAAGCTCAACTGTAATATCAGGATTTTTAACATGAAATTTAGAAAATTATAGTTTTTTAAGAATTAGTATTTTAATTTAGGAAATAATTTTTATTTACTCTTCCAAATTGTTAATAATGATAGAAAATTCTAAACTATAAATGAGTTACTTTTTATAGTAATTAATTTATTACTTTTACTTTAATTAAAAGTATTTCTTTTATTATTTGTATTCCTATTATAGTTAGTTTATTATTAATAGCACTTGTTCATTAAAATCTAATTAAAGTTCTAATAAGTGACGTTTCTACTAATATATATAATTATCATATTTTAGATTTATAGATTTCCATTTTGAAAGCTTGACCAGTTTGAATACTTTATTGATGATTTTCTATTACATAAGCCTTGGAAGATTTTCGTCTTCTATTTTTCATGGGTCATTCACTCTTTGATCCATAGCAACCCGCATTTAAGTTTTAAATGGTTGGGTTCATGGTATTATTTGGACAATTGTTATTTACACTTTCTTTTTTCAATCCTGCACCCATATTTGTATCCTACACTCCTCAAACATCCTTGAAATTATTAAATTATCCTTAACGAGATAATACCTTCCGAATCCTAACACCTTCCTCATTTAGAAACCATCTACCCTAACACCCCCTTCCCCGCAATGCACCTCTTGTCCACGATAGCGCGTCTCCCTCTTGTGAAGGTTGTTGTTCTTCCCACAACGGGTCTCCTTTTTCTCCTACGCCACCTCATTTCACCTGCAACCTCCAAGTCACGGCTCTTCATGCACCCTCCTTCCTTTGCGCATCGCCATTCAAGGTATGTTCCTTTCGTCTCTTTTAGGTTTTGGTGACGATAAAAGACTATTCAAAGAGCATAAATTTCTACATGCACTCAATGAATTGAAGGTTCTAATGACAAGGTTCAAAACCAAGCTTCTACAAAAAGAGATGACCAAGAGAATCATGGTTGGACTATGTAACAAGGGCAAGGATGAAGGAAGACACAAGGAGCTGAATTGGAGCACCTTGAAGATTGTAGGAGAGCTTGCTTAATGCAATTCCTTTCATAGCTTTCGTAATTTTTCTAATTTTCATAATTTTTGTAATTTTCATAATTTTTGTAATGTCATAATTTAGTAATTTCTTATTTGTGTAATGTGCCTCAATGTAGACTAAAATAGAACCAAACGATGTGTTTTTAGGTTTTATTAGAGGCTTAACTCTATAAGTACTCACATATTGCTATTTTTTTAGAACTTTTGATTAATGAAATTAAGCATTTGCTTGAATTGAGAGCTTAGCCTCTTCTTGGTTCTCGGTTGAACCCAAATCGATTATTATCAATGGAGCTTTCCTTTGTGGCTAATCCTTCTCCAACTTATCGCTCCAATACGGATCATGGCGTTGTTCATTATCATCTTCTTAATCTTCCCCACCTTTTATCTTTAAGTTCTAATAACTATCTCTGGGGTCTTGAAATTTGCATCTGAAAATGATCCAATTCAAGTGCTCATGCCTTGGTCGTCATCATGTGAGGGGTTTGGTTTTGGTTTTGGTGGAGGGTTGGGTTTTGGTTCTAGTGACGAGTTGGTGGGGGGTTGCGTTCTGGTAGGGAATGTCTTCAGATCCAGAATAGGTGTTCTGGAACAATTATTATGGAGTAGGTGTTTTAGAACAACTATTTCGGAGTAGGTGTTCCAAAACACCTTTTCTAGAATAGTTGTTCTGGAACACCTATTTCAGAATAGCTATTTTAGACAGTCATTTGATTTGTTATCCAGATGCTTGTATTTCACCAAACAATAATATTTATTACTCTTCACTTTAGTCTCTAACATGCAGTTTAGATCTATGTAGCACTGACACCGACACGCGACATGACACGACTCGACTCTCCGACTCGACAATCTTAAAAAATTATGGATTTCGACACGTTGGGACACGTTTTAATATTAAATACTATTTTTAATTTATATAGTGTATATTTCATTTAATATTCAATAATTTAACAAAAAAATTAAACTAAATTCATCAATGTAACAAAAAAAATTTCAAAGAGGCTACATTTCAATCTTCAAAATAGAATATTCAATTATCCATAGACAAACATAAAATATGAAGATTATCGTCATGGAGCATTTTCATCAATAACATTTGACTCCATCTCTGGTTCATCAAGTGAAAGAGTAGCAACTTCAAGCATTTCAACATCTTCAAATGTATCAAATGTATCTCCAACAATGTCCCACATTTTACTCTCCCCTTGTGTATATTGTGGACTCTTTCTTGATAAGAGCCGAAGGTTGCTATGTATATAAACCAAGTCTTCAGCATGTTTTGGAGTCATCTTATTCCTCCTTACAGAATGCACAAAAGAATAAGTACTCCAATTGCGTTCAGCACACGATGAAGAAGAAGGTTGTGCAACAAGTCTCAATGCTATCTTTTGAAGCATAGGTGCACAAGCACCATGAAGCACCCACCAAGCTTTGGGCTCCATAGAATATCGATTTTGGATGACATCATAATCTCTAAAACCCCCACTTGTACTAGCAAAGTCCACATACTCCAAATTTATTTTATTTCGGTCCTCCAAGTTAGGAAAATATCTCTTTAAGCATTTTTGTCTTTCTTGATTAATCTCTTGATCCTTGTGTGGAGGAACTCGACTAGAATCTTCATCAAGCCATTGTTGACTATAGTATCTAAAAGAAAAAAAAATAAAAACAATTAACAAATTATATCAAACAAGAGAAGTATTAAGTCCATTCATATTTAAAAGCTTACTTGGGATTCAAAGCATGTGCCAAACAATGAAGTGGAGTTGAATGTTTGGTCCAACGATCCACAAGAATGCCATGGACCACGTCATAAAAAGTTGAGGTCTCATCCATCCTCTTCAATTCATGCAAGTATATAGCTTTCTTCACTTTCTGAATCATCTCATCCCACATATCATAAATCAAATGAAGACAAGGTTTATCAGTGTCACAAATCCTAATCATATTATAAATCGGAGCAGTGAAAGCAAGTATGTAATCAATTGAATTCCACCAAAGATCTTCCAATATCTTTTCTTTAACAAAATTTGCCCTCCCTAGATTATCATCTTTATACACACTCCATTTTTCACTGATTACCATATTTTGGAGACCACTTTTTATCAATTGAACCTCTTTAGCATCACAATCATGGAAGCAAAGCGGGTTTCAGCTATAGAAAGCAACTTCAATCCACAAACTCATTAAACATTGACAGTCTCATAGAATGATTCATTATGAAATGCTTTATTGCAGAAACATCTCCAACAATATCAGAAATCCAACTACATTCCTCATATGTTATTTGATTATTCTCCACATTTTTAGCAGCACAAATATTTTTCACAGCTAAATTTAGTGTGTGAACAACACATGGTGTCCAAGTAATAGATGGAAATTCTTGCTCAATAAAATGCCCTGCTCCCTTACAATTTGCAGCATTATCCGTTATTACTTGAACCACTTTTTCATGCCCAACTTCTTGAATTACTTATTGTAACAACCTAGCAATAAAATGCCTATCCTTAGTCTCTCCTGAACAATCAATTGATTTCAAAAACATAGTTTCACCATCAGATACTGCCATGAAATTAATAAGTGGTCTTCTTTGTGAATCGCTCCATCCATCACTCACAATACTAACACCCTTCTCATTCCACCCAACTTGAATAGGTGCACACAACCTAGCAATATTTTCCTTCTCTTTCTGCAAAAGAGTGGTTCGCAAGGAGTTATATCCTGGTGGCAAATAACCTCCAATATTATTATCCGCGGCATAAGTGAAGGCGGCTTGAAAGTATGGGTTCCTTGCTAAAGTGAATGGCAATTGTAACGACCTAATTTTCTACTTCATTTTTATTAATTTTTATTATTATTTAAAGATAATTTTCTAAGAAGCGTATATTAGTAAAGATTCTAAAACATAAAACGTACAAATATAGACTTAATATATTATACATAGCCATTGTCTCTGATACAAAAGTCTATATCATACAGGTACAATAATTTTTCACACTCTAGCCTAGTACATAGCTTCTTTATTTATCATCACTACTTCAAAGCATCACGGTACCTGACCATCGTTGCCATCTAAGAAAAACATGAAACAAATCTTTGTGAGAAATAAAATTTCTCAGTAGGCAAAGCTAAATCCCGAACTCATTATTAAGTTAGTAAATCATTAATATATTCCAACAAATTCATAAAATAAATATGCAAACTATATGAATGCATGAAATGAACTATCCCAGGGTGCAAATGGCCTCCACATATCGTACTATATGTGGCTACACCTCGTACTGGATGTAGACACTGCGATCGTCTTACGCAAACATGCATGAATTCTTGCCATGTATCTTGCACCTGGATACTACATATCGTACCGTATGTAGCATCAAATTCTGTTTCCCAAAGCCTCGTACTGGACTTGGAAACAGGAATCCACCTATTATCACATCAATATCCATCCATAATAAAATCAAATCCATAAGCAAAATACATATTATCTTATGGAAAAATATTTTTATCATAACATCATACGTACCATAAGTATGGTTAAACCACCATACGTTATTCAAGTAAGATCATTACCAACTTAGGCATGACCATTGAATATCCTTAAACTATAGAAAATCATGTTAGTAATCTAACTAAGAATCCACAATATAAATAATTTCTAATCCCTTTAATACCTTCACAGGAAAAGATTAAATCCTAGTTTGCATGTTAATTCTCCTTTCACCTACCACCTCACTACTAAATCCTCAAAATTGAATCTTTAGTATTTGATCCATTTATCTACATACCATTCATCCTCTACTTCTAAAAATTAATTCAAAACATTCCCATAATAAAAATATAAACAAACAGTCCAAATATCATCAAAATCACTTCCAAAAATCACTAATATTTCAGCCTATAAATCATCACCTATCCTATGGTTTAAATCAACATATTTTCATTAAAGAATAACCTTCAAACATCACGAAATTTAAGCCTAAATAATAACCATAATTCAGCCGACTAAAGCATATAAATTAATCCAAACCATTGCTTAACTAGAGATTTAAGCTTAGCCTACCTCAAGTGAGTTTGAGTCTTGAAATTGAATGGATAATTGGCTTCCTTCCTTCCTTCCTTCCTTGGGAAATCCTCTTAGAGATGAAGCCTTGATATCCTTCTACTAAGCTTGTCAAGAACTCTTCCTAAGGTTGCTAGGTTTTTACGAAAATTCTTTCAAGGTGATGGGTTTTCTTTTCTCATTTGATTTAAGCTTTAAAAGGGAAAGATGAAATGAAGGTGGTGTGAGGGGGAGAGATTCACGAAATTGAGGTAGAGGAAGTGTCTTGAGAATGGCTTGCACTTAAGGTCCCCCTCCCCCCTTTATATAGTGTTTAGAAAATATTTTAATATTCAAGGACATTTTTGCCCTTCCTAACTTAATGATCTTCATTTGGTGCTAATCTAACTAAATTATCTTCATTTAGTTCAATCCTAACTTAATTACTTCTCCTTCCATTGAAATCTAACTAAGTTCATGATGAATTTTCTTAAAAATCTTCCAAGTGAATTATATACCATACAAGTGTCCTAACACTTGGCTATGTCATAATGGTTGCCTTTCCAAGTGTCCACCCACTTGGCATGCCTTAACAAGTGTCCCAACATGTGTCCAAATTCATGAAGTTTCTCCTAGCTTCTCCTTTGTTCATGTGGTGGCTAGACAAATGGAGAAAAATTCTTGCTTCATTTTCATGTTACTTGAATCCATGCCATACAAGTGTCTTCCACTTGTATTTATCCTATGGCTTGCCTTTCCAAGTGGCTATTCAAGAACTTTCTTCTCCCTTCTACACTATAATTCACGTGATTCATCAATCTAAAGGGGAGGAATACCAATTTTTTCTTCCTTTCATGCTACATGTTGTCATTTTTGATGATGAAGAAAAATCTAGTTTCAAATAAGGCTTTACACATGGCATTTTCTTAAAAAGAAGTCAAATTTAATGTGAATTCTTTTATCTATAGATAATTTGTGAATAATAGAACTCTAGATATTCCTAAGAATTTATCTCAATGATAGTTTAAATTAATCACAAGTAGTCTATACGGAGCATTGTATAAACCTTACACACTAGACTACTTTTATCTAAATTGTGATTGGTCCATACTATTTCTGACCATAAAATTACTAAACTATTTTATTAAATAGGTCTATACATCCTACAATTAAAAGAAAATTCCATAGATTCTATTTATCATTTTTCCATATTTTTCTGCCACCTCAATCTTCCTGAATAACATTTCGAAGTTACTATCGTATAAAATTCCTAGAAATTTTATTCTGAGGTTTTCTGTCGCAAAAATATTTTGATACTTAGTCAGCTAAGTGTATTTTATAATTTCATCTGGTTTCTACAAAATTTCTAAAGATATTTGGGCATTTCTGGCCTAAGGGCATTTTGGTAATTTTACCATTCATCTTAGGGGTATTTTTGTCATTTCCAAAATGTCCAAGGGTATTTTTGTAATTTCCATGTTAACCAAAAATATCAATGTATTATCACACTTCCACAATTCAATTATAATTACAAATTCAAAATATAATTTTGAAGTTGTTACAACAATCCTGCTGAATAAAACATCCTAACAATCAAATGGTTCAATTCTTCACGTGCCCCAACATTGAATGCCCTCTCAATAGGATTTCTATATAAACTTCCACTATCACTTCCACTTCTTTTTTTCAAGTTTGAATCCATGGGAAAACTAGAAGGGGTAAAGGCACATTTTTGGATGCATTATTCTTCAATCTCTCACTAGCTTCTTGTTCTAATTTCTCCATCTCTAGCAAGTCTTTTGTCTGCACATGTAAACATTTTGCAATTCCTTTACCTGATAATTTTAACAAATGAGCCCTTATTCTAGTATATGAACTTTTAAAATCCTTTGAGAAAAAATTGCATTTCCAAGATATATTTCCTCCTGCTTCCATTCCTGTGCCTAATTTGATAACATATTTCCATAATGGTTTCCTTAGAGATTCATCATCTCCACTAATTCCAATACTTGAATCCATTCTAAAAAAATAAAGATAGCACAACAAGACATAAGGTTCAGTCCTAAATATGAACAACATAAGAAGATTAAAAAATTGCATGGTAGTGGTAACGGGTCCAATTTTATGTACAATCAAAACAAAACTCAGATTGAAGTGAGATTATATAGCTTAAGTGAGGAAACAGGTCAAATCCTAAGTATATTAAATATTTGAAGGAATTTTAAAATATTAAAATAAGATGGTATAAAATGAAAGATTCATGCGTTCAAGATAAAAAAATTCTAATATATTAAAAATTCAAATCCTAAGTATATTAAATAATGAATTAAGAGAGTTGATTTTTTCTCACTTTTTGATTTTAAAATCTGCATCATAGTATCATACTAGTCAGTAATTAATTCATTATTTAAAATATATTACATTTTAAAATATTATTTACAAAACAAGTGTTAAAACTAAATAATAAAAAAACATTAAGAGATGCATTTTCATCCCTTCGTGTTTTGTGCTTTTATCTCATCAAGGCTGTAAATTTAAATTATTGGGAGTAGTGCTACTAAGTGTGGTGACTTGTTGAAATTTTGGTGATTTTTTAAAAGAAAAAATACCATAAATTTTATTGAATAGTGGTGGTGAACGAACCACTGGACCAAGAAAGAGTATAAAAGCCTCAAACAAAGTCACAAAGAGTCAAAGAGTCAAAGAGTCAAAGACACGTTTATTAAAAAGAATGAATAGTGGTGGTGGACCACTGGACCAAGAAAGAGTGCTAAAAGCCTCAACCAAAGTCACAAAGATACGTTTCTTAAAAACAAAAAGTGCTAAACAAATATCAGTGGAAACTGGAAAGAGATAAAACACAAGGAAAGGGGCAGTGACTGTGAGAAGCTTACATGTGACTGTGAGAACAGCGAACGACGACTGAGAAGCTTTGGCGGTAGTGAGAAGCTTTAGCCTTCTCTTTGCTCTGGACGAGTGGAAAGGAGCGCTAGTGGACTGGATACGCTGACACGGTTCGTAACGGTGAAGCTTCTTCGTTGAAGCTCTGGCGCGGCCGCGAGCACAGTGGGAGCGCTACAGGGGTAAGCAAAAATTTCTGTTTAATTTCAGGGTTTAAGTTTTATTAATTTTTTATGCTTTTTACGAAAATGTCCTTTGACCGTGTCCGACGCGGTCAAATTCGCGTGTCGAAATCGGTCAATGCGTCGGAGTTGTTGACCGCGCGTCGGACACGGTGTCGGAGCGTGTCAGCGCGTGTCCGACGCGATTCTCCTTGCTTTTTCACGTGTCTGTGCTTCATAGGTTTAGATCTTAATTTTAATGTTATTCAACCATGATATATTATTACTTTTGTTCCATCCTCAAAATTTCTCAAAGAAAAGGACTCAAGAAGATGCAAAATTATGTAAATGAAAAATAATATGTAAAAAACACATTTTACATATTTTCTTTTATAATTTGATTTCATTTGAACTCTTCATAATGCTTGGAACTACCTAAGTGAATTCCTCTTAGCCTATATGAATTTATATGAATATCTTATCACACTTTATGAGTTTCTAACATTCAACAAGTGTGAAATAATACCAAGATTCCTAACTGTTAGGTTCACATTAGTAATCCTATCCCATAACAAATTTAGTTGAGTTAAATTAAGAGATGGAAAGCCTTATTACTATTTTTTGCAGTGTCTGTTTGATATTTTGTAAGAAATAAGTACAAAGCAATATTTTGAATTGAAAGAAAGCAAGAAACATACATCATAAAGACTAGTATAGAAGATTAGAAACATATTTTATTGAGTAATACTCTATATTTCCCAATCTCTACTCCAATGTTTAACAATATGAAGAATATAGTACTTCATGATGTTTCCCTTGTTTTGTTCTTTATTGTAGAAGTTGTTGGTTTTAGCCTATTTGATTGCAAAATCTAATGATAAAAATTTAATGTTCAGATGGCGCGCACAAAAAGAGTTAGTTTTGAAGGTGATGACAGCAATGACACATGCATTAGATTTACAATGCTTGAATGGAGGTGATGTGTAGAAGCTTAAGTAGTGGACCTTTGGAGCAACTTGTGCAAGTGGAGCCTTCGAAGCATGTTGACCAAGTGGAGCATGTTGAGCATGTTGACCAAGTCCAGACTGTTCAGCAAGTGGAGCCTATTGACCATGTCCATCATACGGACCAACAGGAGCCAAAACCACATGTTGTCTTTCCTGGGGGCCTTAAGGACATGTCACTGCTAACCTCATACGTTGATCATGTGGCTTGGGACATATGTGGTGGCATGGTAAACTACTAAGTTTGTTTCAATATTTAAAATTTATTCAATCATTGAATTTTTTTTTCTTTTGGAACTTAATTAGTAATTATATATGTTGTAGGAATGTGGTGAGCTAAAATTAATATCACATGGGAGAAAGTTGTCATAAGAGATTTTCCTACATGACCAGATGCAGGATGTGGTCAAGGGGTTTGGTTTATTCATGTTGACTACATGCAGTTATCAAACAATAAACAAGAGACTTTTGTCTGCTTTTACAGAGAGATGACACAGAGAAACAAACACCTTTCATTTACCTGTGGGAGATATGATGATAAAACTTGATGATGTGGCATCACTACTTGAAATTCCCATTATTGGAGTTGAATATAAGTATGCCTTTAATGAGACAAAGAAAACAAGAGGTGGAAAAGTCTGTTTAAGCTGGTTGCGGGGTGTGTATGAGGGGAGGTGTCAGGAAGAGAGATGGGATGAAGCAGCAATAGCCTATTTTTTTCATCTAGTCAGATGCACCTTATTTCTAATAAGAGTTGAACCTATGTGGTGGTAAAATTCTTAGATTTTTTTGTGACCCCAAAGGATATGGCAGGTATTCATGGGGGGTAGCTGGCTTGACATATCTTTATGAGCATCTTGGTGATGCTAGTTTTGCTGTCACAAAGCAGATTGGTGGCTATGCCACTCTTCTTTAGGTAATTATGTGTCATTACAATTGTTTCTTATATTATTAATAGCTCAATTATGTACTGACTATATATTTTGGTTTGCTTTTGTTGGTGACATATGGATGGATTTATGAGCATTTTGTTAGCATTAGCGTCAGGGATGATGTCTTGAGATATGAAGATACCTCTCCACGTGTTAGTCGATGGTCAAATAAGTCTTCTTTGTCAGTAATTCATTATAGGAAATTAATTAATGGAGTCAAATGGACTCCATATTAGATGTATCAGATTAATCGTCTGTTTGAGAATATATCTTTGTTTTCTAGATTCATTTAGTTGGGTCTAGATTGTTAGACTCAGGGTGTAACACCCTGGAATTTCAAGTGGCTAAGCTGAACGTTTTATATGTATGTTATGTTGATTGATTATATGTTTTATTTTATAATTTTCTGTTTTGAGTGCTTTTGTCTTGGGATGTGTGTTTGGTGGATGTAAAGTTAACTTTGTTGGTTGTGGTTGCTGTGCATGCATGCATGGTGGACATGTCTTGTCAGTTGTGTTTATAAGCAGTAGACTGACGCAACAGAAGCGTACTCTTCCTTTCTTCAATCCTCGCATTCTCTCTCCGTTCTCTCTCTAAACTTGCCCAGAAACCTCTCTTTCTCGACCCCTCTGTATTACCGTCAACCCGTGAGAACCACCGTAACTGCCTCAGAATCCTTTCGTCAAGAAGAACCTCGTGGCCGGAGCAGAAGTTTTGGACAACCCATCGTGAAGCTCGAGAATGAATTCCTGGTTAAGTAAGGGGAGTTTATTATGTTTGATAACAACTTTAGATACCATGGTTGGGGGCCAGGGAGTCCAACAACGATGATAACTGCATGTCCCTGGTGTGTTTTTTTCCAGAAAAGCTACTATGCCTTTTTAATGAATGGGACATGATATGCTTTATGTTTGTTGGTTGGTGTTTTGTGTTGATGCTTGATGGTGTTCTTATGGGGGAGTTGATGCTGTAAGAACTCCCCGTGCATGTGTGTGAAGTTGCCATTTTGATGCTGAAAACTCCCAAGACACTTTGTAGTAGTGTTTGTGGAGGAGTTGGGTACCGGGATGGGTATGCCGAGCTGAGCTATTTACGTAGCATGCAAGTGTGTAGGACATGACCTTTAGTCCTTGTTGGCGAACGTCTATATACTGGGTTCTATACCCGGGGTTGTTCCCTTAGAGCTGCTAGGGCTCTCTTCCTTTTCTTTAGATATACCAATTCCTTACCCGGGGTGGTACTTTAGAGCTATTGAGCTCAAGTTACTTCGAGAGAGAGCCATCAGGTTCCCTAATCCGGATGAACTCATGCCTTCTTAGGAAAAGAGCCATCGGGTTCCCTAACCCGGATGAGCTCGTGCTTCCTCGGAAAAAGAGCCATCGGGTTCTCTACTCGGTTGAGCTTGTGTCATTTCTTCTAGAATGACAGGGTTCCCTATCTAGGGTCATTTCTTTAGAGCTACTAAGCTCATTTCCTTTCCTTAGAGATACCGGGTTCCTCACCCGGGATGGGCTATTCTCTTTATAATTGCTAAGTTCAAGCCTTTTCTTAGTGAGCTACCGGGTTTCCTTACCCGGGCAACCTTGTGTAGGTTGGTGATATTAATACAATCTTGAGTCTTGCAAGCGCTATCTGTTATAATTGATTACAGTGCTTATGTAATCGATTGCATAGTGCTGAGTCCATCCTTGATATTTTATAGAAACCCAAGGACCCCCCTTGATCGTCTTTGACCAACCTTTACTGACCTTGACCGATCTTTACCGACCTTGACTGAACTTGTTCGCCCTTGTCCGACCTTGTTCGGATTTCTACCTCAAGTTGTTATATCTAGGTGCCAACCTGGACACCTAATACTTCACACCGACTCACTTGTTTGTGGTGTTTGTGAATGACGTATAAGGGACATATGTGACTATGTTGATAATAGTTGAGGTCGGCCTATGTGATGGCTTGAGATAATGATGTATGCATTGATACCATGGGGGTGCATGGCAGTATCCTAGGCAGGATGAGTTGTTCCCGGGCCGAGCCATGCATTGAAGGTGCCCATGGTGATCTGAATGTGGGTGGATGTACATAGATACCCACGGGGGAGTATGGCAGTATCCTAGCCAGAGCGATTTGTTCCCAGGCTGGGCCATACATGTTGAGTTTAAGGGAAGCTGCAAGAAGATTGAAGCAAGGTGTTAGGCTTGATGTTTTAGCTTTTTACACGCCCAATCATTTGAAGGCATTTGTAATTTGTCTAAGTGGTTCAAGTGCATTGCCTTGTAATCTTTCATTAGCATGTACATTCTCATGATCATGCATACATGGTTTTTGATCTTAAAGAAATCAAATGGTTTTATAAGAAGTTAAGTTCTCAATGGCTAAGTTTTTTTTTTTTAAAAGCAAAACTTGCCTTAATCGATTACACAATCATTTTAATCAATTAAAGACATTCATACACTCCTGGAAAAGCCTTGAAGAACAATTTAATCGATTACAGGCTTCTTGTAATCGATTACACAATGTTTTATGAAAAACCATGCATCACTGGAATAATCGATTATCTCATTATGTAATAGATTATCTTAGTTCATTTATCTTGATGCTATTCTGGTCTAATCGATTACAGTATGATTTAATCGATTATTTTGTTCATGAAACCATTTCCAGAAAGATGAAGAACATATTAATCAATTATTTAGTTGTTTTAATCGATTACATATGGCAAAATAATCAATTACACCAACGGATTAATCGATTATTGTCAGTTAAATCTATTTTATATAAAGCTTTGCAAGTCTATTTTCTATATATATAGATATTGAACGAATTATTCTGAACATATAAGTGATTTACCTAAAAGACAAAAAAGCTTTCTAGGAGTTTCAGAGACTAATTTCTGAGTTAAAAACATTTCTTGTAAGGATCAAGAATTCTGATTTTTGTGAAGATGTGTTAAAGAAAAGAAGGTTTTCAAGGTAGTGATTCTGAGCTATTGTTTTTTACAACCTGGAGAGTGTGGTAATCTCAATTCATGTCATTCATTCATACATGAAAGATTACAGGTTGTGTTTATCTTGAACCTATCTTTTTAGATGTTCTAATATTTTCTGATTGTATTGTGATATATCAATTTGTTTCTTTTCAAGCATACTAGAGTAGGGTTCTCTAGGTTTGAGGTTTTGAGTAGAGTTCTCAGTATCTTGGTGATTTGTATTCTAATAGGGTTTTAGAATTCAGTATCTTTGTCTAGTGTTGATAAAGAGAGTCACTTGTAAATTTATTGTAAAAGATTCTTTGATATAGTAATTACTCTAACCTAGTGTGGGTTTGAAGCAACTGGATGTAGCCTCCAAGGTTGAGAGGTGAACCAGTATAATTGCATTGTCTCCTGTTTAAAATTTTGTATGTTTCATAGCTTGTCTTTGTGAAATCAGAATATTATTATCAAAGAAACAAATTCTGTCATTGCATTCTTATCAAAGGTTGATCTTGGGTGAAGAAAGATTTTTGAATTTACAAAAGGGTGAACAAGTGATACGATCCAAGTTTTAATTCCGCAATTTGTTTTAAAAAGTTTTAAATATCCGGTTTGAACCAATTCACCCCCCCTCTTGGTTTATTTGCAGTATATTCATTGTATTTTCAATTGGTATCAGAGTTGGTTCTTGAAAGTTATTCAAGATCACTTTCTTGTTAAAAGAAAATGAATACTACTCAAATAACTTTTAGAGAGGGAGCTTCTCTCAATCGTCCACCAATGTTTGAGGGTGAGCATTTTAGTTTTTGGAAAAATCGAATGCAAATCTTTATTCAATCTAATGATCCCTGTGCATGGAATGCAATTGAAAAAGGTCCTTTGGTTCCTATGAAAACTATTGATAATAAACTGGTTCCTAAAGAATGGGATGAAATGACAGATGTAAAAAAGAGGATTGTGCAATATGATTTTAAAGCCAAAGATATGATAACATTTGCTTTGTCTTCTGATAAATTTTTTAGAACTGTGAGATGTAGAAGAGCAAAAGAAATGTGGGAAATGCTAGAAGTAACTCATGAAGGTACAGATGAAGTCAGGAGATCAAGAAAGCATGCCTTGATTCATGAGTATGAAATGTTCAAAATGAACAATACAGAAACCATTTCTCAGTTGCAAACGAGATTCAATCATATTGTCAATCATCTTCTTGGCCTTGGAAAGACCTTTGATACTGAAAAATTAAACATCAAAATCTTGAAGTGTCTCACAAGACCATGGCAACCAAAAGTTACAGCTATCAAGGAGTCAAAAGATTTATCCAAAATATCCATGGCTGCGTTGTTTGGTAAGCTACTTGAATATGAAATTGAAATGTCACAACTAACAATGCTGAAGATGCAGAAAAGAAACATAAGAGCATAGCTTTGAAAGCTGTATCATCTAAGGTTGAAATAGAAGAAGATTCAAGTGAAGAAGATGAAGATGACAACATGAATCTTATTGTCAAAATGTTTAGCAAATTCATGAGAAGGAACAAAAATAGAAAATTCAAAAAGTTCAACAACAACAACAATAAAAAGAATGATTGAATTTAAAGGAAGATGTAAGGAGATTGAACCAAGGATTAAAGACTTGATTTTGTTTTTCATTCGATGGCATATGTAATTTGGTTAAGTGGTTCAAGTTAAAATGCCTTGTGATCCTTTATAGCATTTGCATTCTCATGATCATGCATTCATATTTGCAAATCTTAAAAGAAATCAAATTGGTTTTTCATGAAAATAAGTTCTCAAAGGCTAAAGTTCTTTAAAAAGCATATCTTACTGCTTTAATCGATTACACAAGTAGTTTAATCGATTAAAGACATTCTATCTTTTCTGGAAAAGCCTTTAAGAATAGTTTAATCGATTACATGATCCTTTTAATCGATTACATAGTGTTTTATGAAAATCATGCATCACTGGTTTAATCGATTACCATCTTCTGTAATCGATTATCTCAGTTTTTCTTTCATGATGCTGTTCTGGTTTAATCAATTACTGAACGGTTTAATCGATTATTTTGTTCATGAAACCATTTCCAGAAAGCTGATGAATAGTTTAATCGATTATCTAGTTGATTTAATCGATTACTTATGGCAATTTAATCGATTACACTAACGGATTAATCGATTATTGTTAGTTAAATCTATTTTTTTTAACAGCTTGGTGAGTCTTTTTCTTATAAATAGACATTGAGCGATTTACTCTAAATAGAGAGTGACTTACCAAAAGTTTCTAAGAGATCAAAAGTGCCTATATTGCTATTTTGCTCTGAGTTTACACAATATCCTTTGTGATCAAGAATTTCAGTGTTTTCTAGAGAAAATGTTTTGAAGGAAGAAGGTTTTCAAGATTAGGATTCTGAGCTATTGAGCTTTGCAACCTGGAGTATGTGGTAATATCATTTAGTTTCATTCATTCATACTTGAAGGATCTTAAGTTGTGTTTTTCTTGAACCTTTATTTTCAGAAGTTCTAACATTTTGTTCTGCTGTAATTGTGATATATCAAGTGGATTCTTTTCAGGCTTGCTAGTGTACGGTTCACTAGTGTTTAGGATTCTGAGTAGGGTTCTCAGTTTCTTAAGTGATTTGTATTCTAATAGGGTTTTAGAATCTATATCTTTATCTAGGGTTGATAAAGAGGTCACTTGTGCTGTGCTTGTAAAAGATTCTTGATATAGTAATAACTCTAACCTAGTGTTGGTTGGAAGAACTGGATGTAGCCTCCATGGTTGAGAGGTGAACCAGTATAATTGCTTGTCTCTTGTCTAAATCTCTGTATGTTTCATTGTATGTCTTTGTGAAATCAAGTTTTATTATCAAGGAAACATTTTTTGTCATTGCTTTCATTACTAAGGGTGATCTTGGGTGAAGAAAGATTTCTGTTTTTGATCAAGGTGAACTTGTGATACGATCCTAAATTTTAATTCTGCAAATTTGTTTCAGAAAGTTTTAAATATTTGGTTTGAACAAATTCACCCCCCTCTTGGTTCATTTGCAATGTATTCATAGTTTTTTCAAGAATGACAGCAACATCTCCACCAACTTTATGTGTTTTGAAAGTGGAAAGACTGAACACATCAAATCTGAATGTCTAATCTTCTTAAAGAAACAATAAGGTGAGAGGAAGATTAAGAAGGAAGGAAAGCCAAAGAAAGCCTACATTGCATGGGAAGATAATGAATCAACAAGTTCTGAATCAAGCAGTGAGAATGAAGAAGAAGCAAATGTGTGCTTCACTTCAACATTGAGTGATGATGATTGCTCAAGTGCTGAATCTGAGGTAAGTTCTCAATATGATAACATTGTTGATGCTTTTTATGAAATGCATGATGGGGCTCAAAGGCTAGCAAAGACAAATAATAAGCTGAAAGGAGATCTAAGATGACATATCACCAAACTTGCAGAAATGCAAAGTGAACTTTGTAAGTTGAAAGAGGAGAATGAAAAATTTCTTTTAAGTTACAAGGCCAATGGTTGTATATGTCCTTCTTTCTCTTCTAAGGAAGAAAAATACAAATTGTTACAAGATGAGTTTGATACTTTCAAAAGAAGCCAAGGAGAAAAGTATATGTTACTTCTTTCAGAAAATAACTATTTGGTTGATATTTTGAGAAGGCTGTATAGAGGAAAATGCAACTTAGCTGAAATGTTAAGTGTGCAAAAATATGCTGGAGATACTTCTGGTTTGGGATACAAACATGGTTCAAAATCTTGTGAAAAAACCATATTTGTACCACCAAAACAGAAGAATCAAAGGAGCTTTTATAAATCAAAGTTTAATCAAAATGCTTACTTTGAAAGATCATCAAGAGCTGTAACTTGTAACTATTGCATGAAAAAGGGACATACATCTTTTAAATGTTATGCAAGAAAATATTATGTGCCTAATGGAGAATGTGTTTGGGTGAAAAAGGAAAATAAAAGAGCTAACCCCTATGGACCCAACCTCAATTGGGTACCTTTCCTTGTTACTTGATTTGGATTTTGCAGGTGTGTCTAAGAGCAAAATCATCACTATGGTATCTTGATAGTGGCTGCTCTAGGCACATGACAGGTGATATTTCCATGCTTACAAATGTTATACTAAAAGATGGAGGATTTGTCACATACGGCGATAATAACAAATGGAAGATAATTGGAGAAGGAAGCATAGGAGACAACCTCAAAACTATAATCAGAAATGTCTTATATGTTGAAGGCTTGAAACATTATCTCCTAAGCATAAGTCAATTATGTGACAAAGGGTTTAAAGTGTCATTCAATGACAATTGCTGTTTGATTTGTGACAGTCAAAGTGGTGAGGTTATCCATGTTGGTAAGAGAAAGGGTAACATTTATGTTTTGTCCATTGACCATGCATTCATTCATAAGACTAGCTACCTTGTAAGTAAAACTGATGAAACTTGGTCATGGCATAGAAGAGCTAGTCATATAAATATGCATAATATGAATAAGCTTGTCAAAAAGGATTTGGTCATAGGCTTACCTAAGCTTAAGTTTGAGAAGGATAAAATATGTGAAGCTTGTCAAAGAGGGAAACAAACAAAGAATTCTTTTCAAAGAAAAAATGTTGTTTCTACTTCTAGACCTCTTGAGTTGCTTCATATGGATTTATTTGGTCCTGCAAGAACCATGAGCTTGGGAGGAAATTTCTATGGGCTTGTTATTGTAGACGATTACTCAAGATATACATGGACTTTATTCATAAGATCCAAGAGTGATGCATTCACAACATTTAGAAAATTAGCCAAGATAATTCAAAATGAAAAAGCTTGCAATATTGTTTCAATTAGAAGCGACCATGGTGGGAATTCCAAAATGAATAATTTGAAAATTTTTGTGAAGAGTTTGGAATTAATCATAATTTTTCAGCTCCAAGAACACCCCAGCAAAATGGTGTTGTGAAGAGGAAAAACAGATCTCTTGAGGAAGGTGCAAGAACACTTCTAAATGAAACAAACTTGCCCAAGCATTTTTGGGCTGATGCTGTAAGTACGGTTTGTTATACTTTGAATAGAATTCTCATAAGACCTATTTTGAAGAAAACACCTTATGAACTATACAAAGGAAGGAAACCAAACATATATCATTTGAGAGCATTTGGCTACAAGTGTTTTGTATTAAACAATGGGAAAGATTCTCTTGGCAAATTTGATTCTAAAGTTGATGAAGCAACTTTTCTTGGTTACTCTTTGCAAAGTAAAGCTTATAGGTTCTTTAATAAAAGAAATTTGTGTGTTGAGGAATCTGTCCATGTCATTTGTGATGAATCTAACCCTTCCAAAGAAAATTTGGAGTGTGATGATGATGCAGGACAAAAGGAAGAATTTTTGCAGGATGATCTGAATGAGAAAGAAAAAGCTGAACCAAGTGATGTATTGGAACAATCAACTCCTTTACAAAAGCACAAAGATTGGAGGACAACTAAAGATCTTTCTCTTGACAATATAATAGGGGAAGTATCCAATGGAGTTTCAACTAGATCCTTTTTAAGAAATCTTTGTTGTACCATGGCTTTTGTTTCACATATTGAACCAAAAAGTATTGATCAAGCTTTGCTAGATGAACATTGGTTAATGGCTATGCAAGATGAGTTAAACCAATTTAAAAGAAATGAAGTTTGGGAGTTAGTCCCTAGAACATCAACTCATAAACCTATTGGCACAAAATGGATTTTTCGAAACCAGCTGGATGAGAGTGGAATCATAGTAAGGAATAAGGCTAGATTGGTTGCTAAAGGATACAACCAAGAGGAAGGCATAGACTATGATGAAACTTTTTCTCTAGTAGCTAGATTAGAAGCCATTAGGTTGTTACTTGCATATGCATGTTTGATGAATTTCAAATTGTTTCAAATGGATGTAAAAAGTGCATTTTTAAATGGTTACATTGAAGAAGAAATATATGTAGACCAGCCCCCTGGATTTATTGATCACAAACATCCTAACCATGTTTTCAAATTAAGAA